>QNGE01003436.1:909-11887 GCA_008508345.1 Paragonimus westermani | reverse complement strand
AAACGAGGCAACAACACACAGTCTCCACGCACAACAAACGCACGCATCCGCTTTTTGTCTGGCTGCTCCCCATCGGCCAATCTGACAAGGTTGAACCCGCAAGGACAGAAGTCCTAGTCAGCACAGCCCTCCGGATCAAAACAGAACGCAAGCCTGACCACCACGCCAAGGTAGCAGAAAAAGGTTATACATATGCACACGCATATATATGAACACATACATCGTACACCAACGCGCACTCATATACAGATATGAAATTGTGATTCCACACAGAAATTTATTTTCTCTGTATACAAGTACACTTATGTGCGCAAAAGTTATAAACACAGGAAATGAATATCTATCTGTGGAATCACATTATTTCATGTTTCAATTATGTACACATGCGTCTCTCAATTTCGGGATTTTTCCCCCATTCATATCCACACGAATGTGCAATTCGCCATCTTCACCTAGGATAATCAATTGCACAATGAGAAAGTTGCGCTTCAGGGTCATTCATTGTACTATTAAGGTTTCAATATCAAACAGCGAAATCAAAAGACCGATTATGAAAGATGGTAGTACCATTTCGTGTGTTTTCGTCAGGTCCTAACACATAACAGCGGTGAACATCACAGTATATTTGAACGAATTAAATTCGTATATCAAGTCAATGTATTCACTAGCCTGTCATCGATCAAAACTGTAAAATATAACCAGAAGAGCAGAGAGATATTATGCCCGAAGATGTATTACGCAACACGCAGCAATACTAGAATATAAAAAAGAATAAGGGTACAAGAGTACAAGTGTCCTGCTTGTTTGTCTGACTGTCAGCTGGTTCGAGATCCTCGTGCAAAACGTTGACGTAGCTATCTGAAAGGAGAACGAAATAATCGTATAACGATTACCACTTAGGATTCGACTCGTGCGCGCTAACTAGTTTCGATCGCGTGTTGCAAAACGATGGCACACAAAGGACCGGCTCGCTACGCGTAACTAGTAGCGCCTCGAATGACTTAAGAATGACAAGCATGTGATGACGCATCAACCCACGGAAAGCGTTTGTCGGGTCGAGCACATCGCCGGTCTTTAGCAGGTGTCTAGAGATCGAAGAAGCTGGCTTGCGTTGTTTGGTGAATTGGACAGCTCTGGCGTCCGCGTATTAATGTGAGGAAGTGTGAGTGACTTAGTGCGACTAAGTAACCACAGTGTAGCTGTATTGTACGTCCGTTGGATGGCCTGCATCAGTGGTCGCGTTAGAAACAACATACTACTATCTCCTTTGCACGGTAACTGCATGTACACCGGTTCATTCGGGACAGACGTTTCTTGTGGGTTTAATAATTTCGCCTCACTGTGAAAGGCAACGAAACCCAGTGGATAACCGCTGGAGACCAGGGTCTCACGAATAAATTTCACCTCGGTATCTACTGTATCACCCGTATATATATTTCGCGCTCTGTGAAATAGAAAAAGAACCAACGAGCGTTTGTGTTGTATGAGTGAGAAACTGTTGGAATTCAAATATTGCTCTCCACAGATAGACTTACGATGTACAGATCGACACAAATTACCAACATCTCGTCGCTTGATACTGATGTCCCGAAAGGCGAGCGTGTCTTCCTTTTCAAACTCGGGCGACAGCGTTAGATTTCGGTGCGAGGAGTTCAATAAATCCACTGGTTTTCCTGTGGTATCTGTGTCTTGTGCGAATACTATAATGTTGTAATCCTATCGGCGATAGAGCGGGATGTCATGCAGTGCATTCGCGAGGCGGAGCTCAATCACGGACACGAAAAATTCAACCAAAATTGGTCCCATTATCTGAAAGTAAAATGTGATATTTTCAGTACAGAATAAAAGCAAGGGCTTCGAGATATTGAGTGAGACATGAAGTTATATAAGCCGTTGCAAAGTCACAGATAAAATCGATTGTTTCGCTTAATGACATATTTGTGGACAGCGAGTTCACATCAAGAGAGCACATAACTTTTCCTTCAACCTAGGCTTTATTCAGAATTTTATACACATCAGAGGTATCCTTCGGACAAAATTGGGAAGTGAATGCGCGAGCCGGCTGTAAAACATCCAGTAACCACTTGACCAGTTTTTGATAAGTCGAACTCGCCATCGCAAGGATTGGCCGTGAGGGCGTTTGCGGTCTGTGGATCTTTAGTAAACCGTATGACTGCGGAGTCATACTACCAATAGGTTTCATACAGTTGTACTGTCTCTCAGTTGTGTATCCACGTAAAAGTAAAATTTGCAACTCATGGCAAATTTGTTTCTCCACCAACACTATGTTGTCATGTTGGGTGTCCGGTAGAAACTTTGCATCAGCTGAAAGAATGACATTCATTTTCTTCAAATATTGCTGCTTGTCTATCACAACAGCTCCGGACCCTTTGTCAGGTTTTGAAACAATTAAATCCTCCCAATTTACTAGTTTCCTGAGAGCTAGAAAGTGTTCACCCCGCAGTAAACACTTTTGTTGGCTGGGAGCATCCACAAAATGATATGATAGATTCACCGTTTCAACCTTGAAATAACGGTGGCTTTCTTCAGATGTGGACGCCAAACTCCCCCAACTGACCACATAGGTTTTCAAATTGCGTTTGCACTTGCGAAGTCTCAGTAATCTTACGCGGGCATTTAAATTAAAGCCCAAGAGAGAGTACTTCCAACTGAAGGAAGATTCAATGAACCTCACTCGACTAACGGCGATAACCACTGCAAAATGAAAACAGGAGCATAGCTTGTGAAACCTTGTCGTAGGTGGCCCTGAATAGGGCGGTGAGTTCTTTCGCCTGACGCTTGAGAGCGCCGTTTCTTCATAACCCTGCCGGATGGGCACGTTTTGTCCAAGTTGTTGCAGTCTACGCAGGTGTAGACTAGTTCAGACCAGTTGTAGTTGGCACAGTAGTGGTGGTACCAACCTGAACAATGACTGCACTGTACATAGTGCGCAGTTTCGTCGTCCAAGTCCACGGGATCCCCCTTTTGGAAGCAAATCTGGCAAACGTTGCTGTCTGCATGTTTGAGGCACGCTGCTTTACAGAAGTCTTCCTGACATTCGTTTTTAACTGCGTTAGCGTACCCTCAGCAACTCAGTTAAAACGGGCTGTCTCCATGGTATCATCGATGACGTCAATCACACGGATTTCAGGTCAACAATGAAGGTGCGAACAGCAGACATACAATGCAAAATGTTTAGCAGGTTTGATGACATTATTCTATAACTTGCAGTAGTTTCTTTAAGCATAAGTGCGTAATAATAACGTTACCCCAACTCCAGTAACATCTATCAACATAGCATGCCATAGTATAAAGCCGCTATAATTTAACTGATGGGTTGCATCTCCTAGAATAACATCTCCATACTTGGGACACAGTTAGTATATACATAAAGGTACGAACATGACGAACCTTAACACTTTCTCTCGGAGTAAAAACCTATATCTGCCTTCGACTTTTAGTAAATCTCGCAACTCCATAATCTCGTTGCGGTCATCTAATTTGTTGTGCCTAGTACGTAGATTAGATAAATCGTGCCGACGCATTCTAATCCCCTACTTCCTGTTCACATACGTCCTTATTTCACGAGCACTCTTAAAATGGCTCACCATCTCAGCATCAATAGCCAGACGTCTATTCCTGTGATAAATATTCGGCTTACCAACCTGAAATTCGTGTGAGTGCACCAGGTTTGCTTTCTCGATTTGATATCCATCGGTGCGATAATGGATGACCCAGGAGGCTTGGCATCCGTAATCCACAAAACTACAATTTATCGTAACAATTGTATAAATAGACATTACCGTTTGGAAGGCTCCGTTCGCCGTGTACAGTGTACGCATTTGAACACCGCACTTCCATACGGGCAACCTGGCGGCAGGTCTATTACTCTGTGCTACCTAGCGCTTGCAGCCGTCTGCGAAGTGTTAATGAGGAAGCTTGTACAAGTTTCCCGTGAAAATCTGCATATGTCTTTAACATGCTCTTCAAACTTTCGGTACTCCAACTTGAATATCCTTCTGAACGTGCTCTCATCGTTCACCGCCATGCTGATTCAACGTGTAGAGGATTGGAACGTTCCTGTCTAGAACCGTGTCCATTTTCCATAATAATTAAACCAGACAAACTGATTACGAGACAACGACGTTCATTGCAAGGATACCGGGAAAGCGAGCTGTAAACGAAACAGAGCAGAAACGAAGCAAGACAGACCAGTAGCTAGAGACCGGAAGGTGCAAGTGTAATTGTGACCTTGGAAGATCGAACAGATTAGAAAATACAGACATGCAACCAGACAATATCAATAGTGTCAACGGTCGAAATAAATAGCAAACTAGTTGGAATACGTGGCAAACCATGAGTGTCCCCACAGACGTCCTCCCCTAGAAGGCCTTACGCTTGAAAGCCTTCAAAAAAGGCAGAAGAAAATAGAGCTAGTGACATTAAAGTTACCGCGGGTTGAGTAGGGGGGGTAGAGTATCCAAGAACAGCTACGTATACCATTTTGAAGAAGGTTAATAACCGTGAGGAGGAGTCGGCCTGCTTGCAATATCCGGAACTGTCCATGCGCCCTCAAGGTACTGCTGTCGGAGCGGGCTACCCAACCCACCGAAACTCGAGGAGAAGAAGATGGGAGGTAGGATTTCCCCACTGCTGCAACGACAGACGGGAGTGTGCTCTCCCCCCACTGTGCTTTGCGTGTCAACTGTAATACAGAAAGGAAATAAGTATCTGGCGAGCAAAAGTTAAATACAGGCTCACCATGTAACCCTCTAGTGTTTGTTGCATTTCAAGTATTGCTTTACAAAACTTTTTTGTCGTTTTTTGTTTTCCGTTTTTTTGTTTATCTATCTCTAAAATGAGAAGGTTACTGCAGAAGAGGAAACTTTGTATAATACACAATGTCTACAAAAATAGCTGGGAAGTGGACGTGACGTCCTGATCGCGTTTGGCGCGGGGCAGGTGGCGTGGTAGCGACTAGCGAGGGAGGCAGTGTAGGGGTGGGCGCTGCTACGGATGGCTGCGAAAGGAATCGGGTGATATCGTCATCTACGTAAGCGACTTTAGGGCGATCGATGGAAACGGTGTCACTACGACCAGTACGATCGATTGAGAAGTGCTTGGGTGTTCGCCGAAGCACCTTGAAGGGGCCCGAGTAGGATGGCTGCAATGGCTTGCGCACTTCGTCGCAACGGACGAGTACATGTGAACAAGTAGCCAAATTCTTGTGAATGTGCACCGGCCTGTTCTGTTCACGAGGGGATGTGGGCTGAATTTGCCGCATGTATTGCGACAGTGTCGAAGCGAAGTTCGAAGGAAGGGAAGAAGTTGAAGGACGAGGTCAGACAAATTCCTCGGGCAAACGCAGCATACAGCTATAAACACGTTCTGCTGGTGTACTTTGGAGGTCAGCCTTCAGTATGTTCCTGATACCTAAAAGTACTAGAGGGAATACTTTGCCCCATATCCGACTAGTGGTGCACGAAGTGAAGCTTAAATTTGCCTATGAAAGCGCTCTACTATACCGTTCGAGGACAGATGGTCAACCGTGGCACGAATGTGCCGGCATCCAAGGAAGTTCGTCGTAGCTTCGAATGTTCAGCATTCGGAATGTGAACCGCGGTCCGTCGTAATGGTTTTAGGGCATCTATAATTGGCCACTCAACCTTCTAAGAAGGCGTTCACGACAGCATCGGAGGAGCAATTCCTAAGTGGGATGGCATCCGGCCATCTTGAAAATCGGTCAACGAAGGTTAGGATGTAATCGTAGCCACGTGAGGGCGGCAAAGGTCAAACTAAATCTAAGTAAACGTGGGGAAACCTGACATCTGGAAGACCGAATGAGGAAACCGGACTTCGTGTGTGCTTATGCACCTTGGAACGTTGGCATTGCAGGCAAGCGCGTGCCCAGCCACGAACTTCTGAGTTGACATTAGGCCAAACGAATCGATCCGTTACTAGCCTAAGTGTGACTCGAATGCCAGGGTGCAATGGATTATGAAGCTGGTTGAAGATGGTGCAGAGAGGATAGACGATCGCACAATACTACTCACACCACTATTCAGTAGCAGCTTGGATCGAAGTGATCGCCACGTGATGGAAATGAGACATGGTTTCTAAAGCGACTGGAGCATCCTAAGACGAGCGTGCCGTGCAAACGAGTGTTTCTGTTCGTAGTCCCATTGAGACGATCAAGTCGTGTATTGGTTTCACAAATAAACAACTTGTGTGCCATCCGCCATCTGAGTCCACAACAATAGAACACCGGTACGCAAATGGCAATACAGGCTCTGGAATACTTGTAGTCGTATCGCAAAGAATAGTTTCATCTGCATTAGCAGCAGAATTGCGCGCAGCTTTAAGGATTAACGTTGCATGGAAATCTGAAAACCAGGCTCTCGTACCCGGGCTGCGGCTAGGTCGCTAAGGTCAACGGAAGTAGGTTTGACCAGGGTGGCGTGGACGCGCGGAAGAGCGTCGGCGACAGGAATGAGGGCACCTGAAGCATGCCGTATGTGGCAGATAAACTGCGAAACATAAAACAGATGTCTGATCTCCCTGGGGGTACCTGTCTGATAATGAAGCAAGGACGTGCACCAAAGGTTTTTGGTCCGTAAGCACACTGAAGGGACGACATTCCAATGCATGGCAGAAGTAGCGGATACCTAGGTAAATAGCAAGTAATTCTTTTCCTGACATGCTATACCGAGATTCTTCAGGTACCAAGCGTTTGGAGAAAAATCCTAAGGGTTGCCACTGGTCGTTGACAAGCTGTTAAAGTACGGCATCAACAGCTACATCTGAAGCATCAAGTGGAGCTTGTGGGTTCGGGTGGGCTAAAAGAGTAATATTGGATATAGCCTTTTTAAGCTGTACAAAAGCTGTGCGCGCTGCGTTCGTAAAATTGAATTTACGCGTACCGCCTAGGAGTAAGTCCGTGGGGGGGGCTGCAGAAATTGCGCACAAAGAGGGATGAACCGGAGACAGTAATTTACTAGGCCGGCGAAACGTCGAAGTTGTTTTAAAGAAGCCGGCTCAAGAAAACCATTGACAACACTTACCTTCGCTGGTAAAACTTGCATGCCAGAAGGTGAAATAACGTGGCCTAAAGATTCTGTGCTATCCTTTCCAAGTTCGCACTTAGCTGGGTTGACGGTTACCCCGTGTTGCGATAACCTGGCAAACAAGGGACGTAGATGTTACACATGTTCTTCTTCGTAAGAACTGGCCACCAATATGTCGTCTAAGTAGGGGTAGACGAAATAAAGGCCTCTGCATACTTCGTGGCTAGAAACACTGGGAAGTTTGTGCAGCTTTTGTAAGGCCGAATGACATTCGAAGGAATTCGAACAGACCAAAAGGCATGATGACGGCCGTTTCGGGGATATCCGCCTCCTCTACTGGGATCTCGTGCTAAGCGCGGACCAGATCAATATTACTGAACAGAGTTTTACCAGAAAGACAGGCTGTCATGTCTTGGATGTGAGGGATAGGATACCCATCAGGGATGGTGACCTTGTTGAGACCACGGCAATCGCCACAAGGGCGCCAATCACCTGACTTCCTGAGAACAATATGAAGTGGGGAGGCCCATGGACTTTTAAAAGGACGGGTGATTCCTAGTTCGAGCATGTGTTTAAACTCCGCCCTAGCTGTTTTAAGTTTGTACGGGGCCAGACGTCTTGGTTTACACGATACCGGTGGAGCTTCGGTCCCAATATGATGCGTACAAGTAGAAATGACCGAGAGTAGCTCGTTCGTGGACCGAATGAGCTGTGAAAAATCGGAGAAAAAAGACGCGCAAGGTTTAGGAGTCTCAGGCGAGAGGATGATAGGACTGATGGTTTCTGTATATGCTTGGATGCCGCTGACGCCGAAATTTGTATGAAAATCGATCAGTTTTCGACTTCGGATATCGACCGTGAGGTCGAAGTGCTGAAGAAAACCGATTCCTACAATAATGAAGGGTATGGCTGCGACCGCGAAACCCCAGCGAACTGTTCGCCGGAGACCAACGTCAAGCATGAGTGAGCGTTGACCGTAGGTTGGGATTGGTGTGCCGTTAGTGGTATGAAGCATATGCAGGGAAGTGGGGGTCACCTCGCCGGATCGTGGAGGAACCACGCTGACTTCCGTCCCAGTATCGACTAGCAACGTGGTCCCTGAAATTAAATCCGTAACATGAAAGAGGCGACTGTTAGGGAGGGTGCGGACCACGTTCGTCGCCGTTACGGGCCAGCTTGAGCGTTTCCTTAACTGAAGGGTTCGCATGGGGCGACGCAACGCTCCGCCCGGTTGCCGAACTTGTTGTGGTACCAGCATGATTCGCTAGATGCCTGAGTGTCTAATCCACGAATGAGGGGCCCAGCAACTGTTGCATTTGAAGCAACAGGTCAGACGGTCGCTCATATCCCAGTTGCAGATCTCTAAAGAGCTGTTGTAACCGAGATCTATCAGACGATGTGACCCGTTTGATAACGGCTTCCTTAAGAGTTTCATATTTATGTTCGGCGGGTAAATTCAGCAAGAGGTCACACACTTGCATCGTGACATCCTTGGGGAGCCTGGTCAAGAGTTGGCCAAATTTAGCCTGATCTATCGTAACGCGCTGATTGTAGAACTCCGCCTCTAAGTACATAAACCACAAAGCGGGTTCCATATCTGGGAACTGTGGAACAGTAATTGTGACTGCTCCGACTGTCGGTTTCTGTTCTGAGTCCATTGCAAAATAAGGCGAAACTCAATATATATATACTAAAAGGACCAACGAAAATTCACGTATATATATATGAACGAATAAACTTAAGTGAAATTCCAAAATTCCAAACGGTTTACCGGAATTAAGAGGTTTCGGGTTTAATAACTTAGAGTAGTTAACTGGAGAAAAAATTACTAAAAGAAGATGGATTAATAATCGGGCTCACCAATTTGTAGAGGATTGGAACTCTCATGTATAGAACCGTGTAGTGGATCTAAACAGTATATGGAAACTCAGGTGTGAATGGAAGTCGAAATCTGATCAAAAGGAAAACAAATAACTAACAATAGTTCGTGGAGGCACGTTGGTTTAGCGTTCCACTACACCAAATGAGAATTCTCCACTGATACTAATTGTGTATCCCCGAGATAGTCTCGATGTCACGACCGAGATAATTCCAACGACAGATAAATAAATTTGCCGAACTAAACGGTTGATTCCGCCGAATTCTAACTCATCCAAAGATTTGTACGCCACCGACCCTGAACGCGGACAAAAAGCAGAACTCGCAAACTCGGAAGTGTAATTTGAAAATTATTGATTACTCTGTGTATCGATTAACCTCGTTCAAACATCAAGTGTACATGCTAGGTTGAAGAAGACGAAAAGACATGAATAACAATAAAAAATATGAAGCAGAAAATAGCGTACAAGACGCTACAACCGTATCCATTCTCCACAATTATTAAACCTGATAAACTGATCACGAGACAACGACGTTCATTGCAAGGATACCGGGAAAGCGAGCTGTAAACGAAACAGAGCAGAAACGAGGCGCGACAAAGCAGTAGGTAGAGACTCGAAGGTGCAAGTTTAATTGTGACCTTGGACGGTCGAACAAACCAGAAAATACAGACATGCAACCAAACTACGTCAATAGTGTCAACGGTCGAAATAAATAGCAAACTAGTTGGAATACGTGGCAAACCAATTGTCTATACAAACGCACAGGAGCGATTTATCGAAAATGGAACATTTACACACCTTTACGTCCGGTTTTATGATATATGATGTTGTTGTAGCATGTAGTGCGCTGCCGTTTTGTTTTGCCACACATTCTCCCTTCCACTTCCTTTCAGGTCCTCGAACACGTGGGTTGGCCGCGTCCGTGCAACGGGCTGACGAAGGTGACCAAGCAGAACCCGAAGTCAGCGGTCCGTGAGCGTGAGACCACGTCTGATTGGTGGGAACTTCCGGACCGTGGGACCCTATATATATATGCACAAGGACACGTTGTTGATCGAACTCTCCCGGTATCTGAGTTGCGTTAATACCCGTTTCTTTTTTATTCGTGGTTTTTCCTATTCTGTGAAGTAGACCTATTTTCGATCGATTGCGAACGTTAGACATGGTGTGCACTGTAATTTGTGATTGACCCAATTGGAATATTACAATTTTGGCACCCACGTTGGGACACATTTCCGGATTATGCTCAGTTCATCAGATACCGAAGAGATGCCTAGACTTGTTCGAGCGGCTGAAAAACTGTGTTTCGGACAGCGGATATGCCTTTCGTGTGCGCAGGAGCATGAACTCCCAGAACCAGAGACATACACGATTGGAGAGGACTTTCATCTTTGGGAAGCCCAGGTGCGCCGCTACGTGCGGCATTTTAACCCAGACCAGCAGGTGGACATCGTATTGACTTTGATTTCTCGTGAGGCTTACGGCAAAATCGTTGACTTTGATATTCCGGAGAATCTTGAGGACCTATTCCACTTTCTGCGATGAAGGATCGCAGGTCTGTGCCCTGCGGTTGAATATCGGAAGAAATTTCATGAGATACGCCAGCTTAGCACGGAAAGATTGATGGATTATATGCAACAATTGAGGAGACTCGCGAGGATGGCGTTTGTGGAAGAGAAACAAGAGCAGAAAGAAGGCCGCATTCTACAGAGGTTTTCAGAGGGAATTCGTCAACCGCAATGTCAGCGCGAATTTCTCATCTGCTCTCCCAAAACCATGGCTAAGGCTGAGAAGCTGCCTGATCTGCCAGACCAAGTGGAACATGTTGAGTCCGGATATGAAAACTTTGCGTGCGTGACTCAGAGCACCCCGTTGACCGATTGCAGGGTCAGATAGTCCGCAGAAGCGCTTACACAAGAGGAGGACATTGTACACTATGCCGTCCGAAAGTGAAAGCGCTTGACTGGCAGAGATGTTTCACCTGTGGCCGGCATGGACACCTGGCGCGTGGGTGCCCATTATCCGCCCGGAAGC
>QNGE01003435.1:67657-80454 GCA_008508345.1 Paragonimus westermani | reverse complement strand
ATGATGATGATGATGATGATGATGATGATGATGATGATGATGATGATGATGATGATGATGATGATGATGATGATCAGTAGCGGTATCCATCGGGACTTGAAGCATTTTGTATTTAGTAATCCTTTTCAATTATTCCCCTCACTTGTTATACAGTTGGGTCTGTCATCGCCGATTAGAGTATCCTAACGATCAAACCTTGATCTACGAGCTCTCATGTAAGATAGAAGCGAACGAATAATTAGTGTTTTCCAATATCCTTTAACTTCCCATACCGAATCATTAGGTTAGGACAGTTTGAAAGTGGCAATTCCACATGTGGTCTGAAAGACCGTATTTAATTGACCGCTAATCCACAACTGTCACAAACCTAGCATTGTGGCTCGAGCCGCGGAACACCGCAGTGAAAAGGTTAGAAGAAGAAAATACTGAAATGGATAGGAATCAATCAGTCAGGGTTGAGCGGCAGATTTAGAATTCATATGATTGAAGATACACTACTGACTGCGAAACATTGCTGACGATTTGATTGGCACGAGGATCCTATCCGGGGAGACGACAACCAATAGCATTATTCACCATCAGTGATTAATCTACTCCGCTGTACTAGCCGTCTTATGGTTGATGTGACGACCACTCGGGAGGTTTAGAGTCCTTAGTCAAGGCTGTGGGTTTTGGCTTTCCCCTTAGAGTTCGGGTACTTCGTCCGCCTAGTCATTACAAAAATTTTCGGATGTGTGGATTTGCTTTAACGACTGAACACGGATGATATCGTTGGGTAGACTCGGTCTTGTAGTTGGCAATTCCGGGTCTTATGTTTAGCCTGAATCCTCAGTGTTTGTCAAGTGCGAGCATTCCCGGTGTCTAGGATATGACTGCTCATGATCTCTTCTGAGGCTGTGGATTAGGGACCAGGTTCGCTAGGCGTAGAAAGCTGATCAGGTAGATATTGATTGATTGGTTGACTTTAGACATTGACCTAAACGGCCCTCGGAAAATTGGCCGTCAGCATTACTGTGAGTAGCCGTAGAGAATCAGATAAGCGGTGGAGGCTGGACGGGCGACGGAACTTTTCTTGAACGAAACCTGTGTGCACCCGTTGTGTCATATTTGTGGTCAACAAAACTAAACCCCATATCATCATCTTAGCAGTGATTGTGGCGTATTTTCAAGAAGTTTTTTACTCTGTTATCTCTTGTGTATTCTACATAAGATTAAGACCTCTCAACGGATTACTTACTAATGAAGAGGACCTAGTGGTGGATTACTTATCCCGAATCAACGAGAAAGAGACACGTAGCAGGATACACAGTATCCGCAATCTTCATAATCTTTTTCAAGTTTGAGCCGTCCTTGTGGGTACGATGGCTCGGACTGCCGTTGTTCCTGATTGTGGTCCATGAGTTTGCAGAGTAATAGCTAAGTGCGGATGCATAGCAAATAAGACAGTTAGGTTCCATGGAACGGATGAGCCACCAAGTTTACAGACACAGGCATGCCACGCTGACTGCGACATGATGCCATGTTAGAGAGTGTTTCCACTTAGCAATGTGGAGATGGTCGTGCAATCCCCAACCAAGTATTTGGCTCACTGGGACAATCAAGGCTTCATAGGCTATTATGACGTCATCGCTTGGCTACTCTGCGTTTCTCCCAGTCATTAATAGAAACACTGCACAGTGGTCGGTGCGATAGATGTTCCGCAGTGGTTTACAAACTGAACTCAGTAATGTTATGTTGCATGATCTGTTTGTCGACAGTGTAATGTTGCCTCCCCTGTGTGTGTAGAAAGATTTGTACATTATAGTCTGTTTATCTTGATGAACAGTTAGTTTATTACATTCTAAATGTATTGCATATGAACTGGGCTTAGTGTATGCAATTTTGTCCATCTGCCCTACAGCATCCTTTTTTGTGTTACTGTATAACTACGGTTTGCGGCGGACTACACTTCTAAGTGCTGTTGCGAAATTGTTACATTTTCTATGAACTTATTCATGTAATGTGAGCAAAATTAGGACGCAGGCAAATGACAGTGGTGCGGTCTAAATAGTTGTTTGACTGTTGAAAACAATCTGCTCGTGATTGCAGCTGCTTATTCAACTCGCGTAGTGGTTTCTACGTAACAGTTGAAAATCAATCAACCTAGCTAGTGCCACTCCTGAAAGGTCCCAGGCGTTGTAGGTTTGTCTGTCATCAGTTGCTTTTTCCTCGTCGTCAATTAGCCTCGTCGTACAACCCTTACTCATCCTGTTTTTCCGTTATTTTGTTTATTGTTCATTTGGGTAGACAAAACGTGACGCAACTGTGGATATCACATGCTGATGAATAGCAGAGTGTAAAATTGGTGCGAGTCAAACCTTACTCGCATTTCCACATTCGGATAGACTTCACGATCGGTCTTTCTAGTTTATAAATACTTGATTGTAACTCCACTCTTCTTAAATCCCATCTGCAATTTATCTTCTCCACGCCACGCTGTCAGCGTTCATTTAGTTCACTTGTTTTATGGGTAACCGAATTACGAACGAATGGTTATACACGTTCGTTTGTGGGTAGTTCTCGATTCACCCGACTATTTGGAGCGAACTCAACAACCAAGTGTGATTGCTGTTCAGTTTGTATCAACCAACCCACCTACCATCTGAGTATTTCTTAATAAGCTTGAAGTGTAGGATTCCACCTTTACTAGTGTACCCTGCTCGTAGTACCATCGTACGAAGTTGACAGAACAGGTACCTCTCCCTGTTGTGACGATCGGACACACCGAGCATCGTTCGGAAGCCTATGAGTGACCGTTTAAATGTGACCAACGGTGCTGGCTAAGGTGAGGTCAACGGTACAGTGGCTAATGTGGTTACGTAGCGGTTACTTCGTTTTGCGCCCAAAATCCCGGTCGTGGAATGGGTACGTGTTCTGAGAAGGGTATGACTCGAATCCAATGTGGTTGACTGACGATTCTCCTTGAATTTGAGAACTACGGTCATGTATGACCTGTGTTCACTTTTCCCCATACATTATTTTTCAGCTGAAAGGTAATTGGGTACAGGCTTTGCATACGTGAACAATTCATCTGTGCTGCCCAAGTTGGAAGTAAAATCATAATACTGGACATCGCGTGATTTCCTCTAACTGAACTTAATGATAAAGAATTTCCCAGGGTAACTGCCAACACAACTCCTCTTGAAGACATGAAAATCTCCAGATGATTGAAACGCTTCGCTACTGTTTGAAACTTGTTTCTTCTGGTGCTGACAGTTTCAGTTGTATAAAGTAGCTAACCGAGATACTCAGTGTATTGTAACAAAATTCCTTATGGGTGGAGGTGATGATACCTTCTAGTCCTGATAAAACGCAACCTTCGGATCGGACTCAGCGGATTACCTCATCTCAGTCCCTTCACGATGTTTAGTTCTTCGCTTATTTTTGTCACACTTTGTGAACTCGATGTGGATTGCTTCTTTATTCCCTTTGCGGTCATAGTAACTGGTCTACACGATCTGGACGAATATGTACAGTCTCATTTAATCCTGGCCGCATTGACCATTTGTGCACGTATCCTTCAACGCGGTGGAACTTTCGTTGCCAAAGTGTTTCGCAGTCGCGATGCGGGTTTGCTTGGAGCACAGCTACGTTGTCTTTTTGACGGCCCGGTCACGTTTGCTAAACCTCGGTCTAGTCGTAATTCCAGTCTGGAAGCGTTCGTGGTCTGCCAGGACTATTCCGGACCCCGAATGCGCAGTCAGTTGTCTGTGATAGTGAATGAAGAGAGCAAGGTACAGGGAAGTGAGGTACAGTCCACATCTTCTACAAACTGTAACTCAAAAGAAGACGACCAGGAAGTGGCTCCACTACTTCTTCAATGGTACGACCCAAACAACTTTGAGGAGGTGAGTGAGAAACTCTTTTAAAACACTGGTCCGCCTTTTGTTTAGGAATTTAGTTGGCTTTCTTGTTTATATTCAGGTCCTTTTGCGGTATGGTAATTGCAAACCAACGTACGAACCAGTACCTAGCTACTGCACCTTTCAACACAGTTAGAAAACCTGCCCCAAAATTTAAAACACTGAGCTACTTGCCTTGATCCAGTTCCTCAATAACGGTACCAGACATACATCGCCATATGCTAGCATTTTGTTTATTCGCATCATTCACGAACGCAGAACATTAGAGTATATGTCATGTAGATGGCACCAACAGTGGAAACACTCGACTATTAAGTCTATATGAAACAATGACTGTTATCAGTTCCAGGACAGGCAAATTGCATGATTCAATTACACATGAGGCCAGACGGCGAGCATTGGTTAACATTGCTTCGGGGCAATTTAGTATGCTGATTGCGCAGTAATACTTGGAACGATTTGGGGGGGGGGGTCAGCAACGCAACCTGGTCCCATGACATACATTGCAATAGACGAGGTCGGGTTTCCGCTAATCGTCCTGTTGTCATTGCCTGTTGCGTCATCGCACGCACTTAGGCATATGTTCAGCTGCAAGTGAACTGTTAGATTACATGTGAGCCAGAGGCACTTCTAGTTGTGTGTAGCAACAGCAATTCACCCGCAGAGTGTATACGAGTTAGAGCGCACTGTAATTTTTGACTTACGTCAGTTGTGATGTGAAAAGTAGATTCGGAAAGACCTGCTTCTTAGGAACCGTATGTAATTCTCGGAAATAGTGATTTCCACTAGCCCTAGGAATCGTACTTGAATTGAAACATCCCAAGCAGTTAATAAGGAAAAGACTTCGTACTGATTGCAGTAAACAGTTCATATTCATATGACAAGAAGCCGAATTTACTGATGTACGAGAGTATTTAAGAAATCACAGTCTGTCAATGGCTGATCGTATTGGCACATAAAAAATCACATACTTCAAGTTAATTGCTGCAATAAAGAACAGAAAAATTGGCGAATAACGGAAGGCGTAACATTGAGGCTGTTCATCTAATCCTGATGCGGTATCTTTAACGCAACGTTTGGATTGGTACTCTGTCAAATCTTCCATTGTGCTGAGGTTTGGATAAACGTTTAATCACCTAGATTTCCACCACATCAGTCTCGTTCAGTCTATTCTGGTTGTGAATGTCGGTAAATGTCTCGGGATATCTGTTTGTGCGCAGCGTCTTGAAGTTCTCGTCTCCCCGAAAGCGGTCATCGATGCAGATTTGTCAGACTCTATGAAACAAGGGTCACACCAGACCTCTTGTTAAGTAATTGGCACAAAAGAAGACATCTGCAAATACCTTTTGTTCCGAGTGGTCCTGCGGTCCATTGGTCGTTATAATGAGCCATCTTGTCTTCTAGTGAGTGGAGTGTCTAGAGAAAACAAACCTTCGTTTGTTTCTTCCACATAAGAAACAGAAAGATGATGATGAGAGGACTTAAGAGGATTAACGGTGATACAAAAGTGAATGTTAGTCATAAAAACCAAAAAGTCATCTACACATCGCTTCTGAAGGCTGACACCATCCGTGGCATCAGGTAAATGAAATTCAACCGTTTCGAAAAATATATCCACGAGTGTTGGGCCCAATGGACTGTCCATTGCTAAACCGTCAGCTTGTCTATAAGGTTTTCCTCTAAAATCAAAACGGATGTTCTCTGTTCACAAGAGTATAAGTTTTTCGATGTAATCAACTGGGAGGCAAAAAGATAAATGTCGGTGGGATATAAATTCGCACAAAAAAAACACTGTTCCTTGGAGGGGAACGTTTGTAAGTAGCCGACATCCATAGAATACGCTCTGTGTGAACTCACCGGTACGGTCCCTAAAGTTTGTGCCAGTTCAAAGGAATCTTTCGAACAATGAGGAATAAAAATCTGACAGACCGGATGGAGAATATCTGCAAGCCATCTGGCAAGCTTCTGATACACTGAGCTGTCCATGCACAGGATTGACCTTAATAAAACACCACACATGGGTTTCTGAAGCATCTCTTAACTGTGGGGTGCGGGTTCCGGTTAGCCTCATTTCGTTGTATTGAAATTCTGAGGTATACCCATGTAACAGTAAGATCCAGAACTTCCTTGAGATTTGTTTCCCTGTCAAAATATTATTGTCAGTCGTATTGTCCGTATGGAATTTTTGTGTGTCTGCAAGAATACCTTTCATTTTGGATCCATAACCAGCCTTGTGTTTTGATAACTGTCTGGCTAAGGGAAAACCAAATCTTTCATTTCTCACAGTTGTTTTAAAGCTTGATAACGTTCACATGTCAAACAGCAATGCTGACGCACAGGTGAAGTCATGAAGTGATGCTAAATATCGACCAGCTTTGCGCGAAACCAGCAGTCGTTGTCCTGTGATGTTGGAGAGAAGTCTTTCAATTGATCGTACATGTTCTCAAACCGTAGCTGCGTTTCTAGTCGGTCGACTCTCTTGGGAGGAATTTTAAATTTCATTCTGACGGACAGAACCTTCAATTGAGCCCACGCGAGCCCATGAGTTGACGATGTGTTCTGCACGTGTTTTAAGCCATCTGCAGGGAGCGAGTACGCTTTATCCAAACGCGATAAAGTCCCCTGAACAGTGCACACAGTTTTGGTCCTAGCAATCTTCAGTGTGATTCTAACAAAATTCTCAAGATTTTGTACGGCATATCAACGATAGGCTGTTAGGCGTCGATGTAAAACTTCCTTGAGTATCTAGCTGTTTGCTCAGCCTTTCTTGTGAAGGCGCGATGTCCGAAGTTGCTAGCCTGACAAAGTTGATGTTGTTTCTGGGCGACTTTCCCCTCAACAGCAAACAGCAAAGTGACGATGGGAATCGGCCTGATCTTACGCATTCTTCAAGAATAGGCTGTAGGCAAACGGTACGTAGGTACTAGTTCTTCTATATCCACCGTATGGAGAAGTTGCGCTCTCTTACCAATCATGTCTTTGTCCAGCCGTCCCAATATTAAGGCAGGATAGGGACTGCTAACGACGGGAAACGTAGGAAGCATACAGTGAGTAAAAGTATCGGGAATACGCGTTGGATGAGCAACGTGCTGTACGGTTTCTACAGCCTTCCGAACTTTCGGTGACATCTTGCGTGTTCCAGGGGCGAAGATTGCACATGTACGTGGATGCAAATGTCTACACAACTTACCTAAATGCAGGCTAATTAGCAAAGTGTACACTTCGGCGTCAACGGTGCTAGCTGAATAGATGAGGCAGTGCAGCAATTAACCACGATAAGCCCAACCTTGTGGTCACAAGTTGCACTTGATTAGCTCAGTAGACAATCCGTATATTCCAGTAGATAATTAAACAATGAATAGCACAACATATGATGAAGAAACATAACATTTTGTACCGCACGAAAGTAACCTGTAGGTGGATGATAAGTCGAAAGACAAAAGGCTGGTTATTTTAAGAGGCTCTATTTTGCTGTGCTCATTGGTAGCTCAATAACCTTCACTTCGTTCCTGTGGTTCGAGGATATTGGTAGGTCACTATGACCTTATAAATACCTTGCAATTTCGTCCTTGTCGCACACGTTTTCGGAGACGAACAAAGTTGCTTTTTTGCACCCGTCTTTTGGCTTGTCTTGAGCGCAATTAACGGGGACTGCCACGTATTTTCAGGACAGATATTTGCCGTGTTTATTATATCAAGGAGGTGAACCTGATTTCTCATCAGTCGTCTTATTATACCGAACCAGGGTATTGATTCAAGGGTTACAACAGACATATACTTGAAAGGTTTAGATTGAAGAGGGTGATCGAAATACGACAAAAGTTTAAGTGCAGCCGACTTGTATGCTTTAGAATGTTGAGTTAGTGTGCGAATAATGAGACCAAAGTGAAGAGTACCGCTACGGATTGTAAAGGAACGAAGATGAAAGTTTCTTCTCAGGAGACTGGGAAAAGTGGCCGCATTGCAATGCAGCCCAAGAGGGAATACACTTATCCGGTTTCGGTCGTGAAACATCATGTTTAGTGTTCTTGCATCGACAAAAAATTTGTCAACACGTAGTGATCACCCTCAGTTTTGAATCAATGTCGTACCTAAATACTTAAGTGGACTAAAGAAGATACGTGTTGTCAACTTTTACTTTGGGAGAAATATGAAGAACCTGCTGGTAAGGGGCGGAAATGAAACCACAACATTTGGAAGTAGTAAGCAATAATGGGCGTGCGTTTATGTGTGTATGACCATTCTGCAAACGTTGGACGCTATGGGCGATATCATCTGCGTATGCTGGCGGAAGCGAATCCTGGAAGTGGACATAAAATTCTTATAAAGGAGAAAAGAATCGAGAATAAACTGTTCTCTGGAAAATACCTCAATCCGTGATCCGTGGGGTAAATTCGTGACTAGTTAAGAGAGTCAACTGAAAACTATTCGAAAACTATCCACTTAATAGCGTTATGAAATGTTTGCATATTCTTTGGGTGGGAAACAATTTTTCCTTATTGTTGAAGCCGAGAATATTGCTTTATTCAATGATTGCCTTGGATTTTCGCTATCCAGGGCCGATAAAATCGGATGGTCATGACTGCGCAATTCGTTAAGGATGGACTAGGAGTGACAGCATGTGGGTTACTATGGGTCACCGTAGTTGTTTTGCAACGTTATTAACTCAAGGAAAATTTTCTCAAAAACTCTTGCCAGCACCAACACATGCAATCGGCCGAAACTTGGATATGCCTCTCTTTGATGTCGGTGTGATGTTTCCAGCTGCCAGCACTGCCGCACTATATGACTGTCATGAAGTATGTGTCCGAAACTCAATCAACATCCTGAGATCAGTTTACTGCCAGACCTGACATTGAATTGGGCTTGTCAATTTTCGCTGACTCTCTGTATCCCCAGTGCGGTCCTGAAAAGTCACCTAGATCTTTTTTTCATGCTAGCTTTTTTAGTGAGCGAGAACCTTGTGTTCTGTCGGATAGAGTGTGGATATGACTTTGTGCAGTTGCTCCGGGACACTAGACCTTGAAGGTGGCACTAATCTAACTTGCGGTGATTCACTGAGGGCTTATAAATTTCTCCGTCGATTAGTGATTTAATTTAATATTTCTACTTACATTTTGTTGAGAGACTAGCAGGGCTCCAGCTTGCTCTTATTTGCGGTGGTGTGACTTCGTAGGTAACTGCGTCAGTTCTGGTGGAATGTCTGAAATTACAAATCGTATAGTTAACATTTAGATGGCGTTTCCTAACTTTCGTGATCTGTAGTGTGGGCATGACTTCTGAGAGACCGCTGTCCGAACAATGTTATTCAGTGGCGAAGCCTGTCTAATTCGAATGGGCGGTGTTCATAGATGGTCACTGATTACCAGTGCATCCGAAAACTCATCAGTGTGCAGTAAGAACACCATGTGAGCAGTGCAAAGTTCGCTGACGTCCTTGGGACATGCAAGCTGTCGATCGTTATGCGTAATCATCTCCTTTGACAAACCTCTTGTATCTGTCTGACAAAGCCCATTCACCGCTTGCTACGTCATGTTTTATATTTGAATGAGCAAATCCTAATAGCAGATATCAAATTGGATGTCAAATTTGCCCAAATATGCTGGACATCAGCCACCCAATTACGCTGCTTAGAGCGTTCCTAGAAGTTGCTAGACCTTCCATTTTTTCCCGCAAGGTCATTCTCAGTCTACAAGTGCAGCACCGTTGTACAACGTGTAAATGCATTTTTCACGTTTGCTTTTTAGTATCTTGGCTGAGGAAGTTCGGGATTTCTTGGGGATTGAGTATCCGATCGTTCTGACAGTGTGATGTCCGTTATGATAGATTGGCTTATTGTTACAGTTTTTCTGGTTCCAACACCTTGTCAGGTTGGATGTGATAGCTAGGTGATCACAGCTTGACTTCAGTTCGGTACGTAGAGAAGTTGGCCTGGGGCTCACTTTGATTGAGTCTGAAAGATAAGACATCTTTGGCTATGTACGCTGTCTCAGTTGGTTTAAACTAGAAGCTATTGACACTCGTAATGCAAATCTTTGCTGAACGCACCGATTTATTTTCCGTTCTTCTCTGCTTCCTTTCATTCCACATAATCCACTATTTTCCGTCGTTTATTGTATCACCTGTCAGCTAGTGTAGCATATCAACTATAAATGCGTAAACTCTATAAAGGGCAGGTGTTGTCACACATCTTAACAACAAACCAAACGTTCTGTATAGGTTTCGTTGCATATCCTTATAACCTTTTAGACGGTCTGTTTTTTTGCTTGTATGTACATGGATTTTTCCACAGCACTTTTAGTGTATGTGCAAGATATTAGACATTCTAATTCGACTGTTAGGTTCTCGGTTCCTTTTTGTGTTTCATCTGTGTTTTCTCTTTTTTATTCGTCTCATGATTGTATGGCTTCTATGTATTGTCCATATGTCTGCTGTCACCGCCATTTACACTGATAAAGTCTGCATTTTTCACTGTGCGGAAAAGCCAAAAATGTCCAAATGCATACCTTTGGTTTCCCAACGTCTGGTCAAATGAGGGATCATGGACTAACCTCAAGGTGATTGTTTTCCTAACGCTGTGTAAGTTGCGTACAGTTCGTCTGCCATCTTCACACTGGCAGCTTGATTCTTAATATTAATTGCATATTGGAGACTCAGGTTTCAAAATCTGTTCTTATTTTAGGAGGTCGTTTGAGTCATACACTACTGTCTTCAATCCACGCGATGTGTTCACCATGTTATCGCTTGACCGTTGCACTGTCAATGTGTACTGTTCATGAGCACCGTATTGTGCATCCATCCTCTTCTCTACCCACCCACTTCTCGGTGTCCCGTAGATCAATCTTGATCAGAAGGCCCTGCTCCCGTTCGTGGCCTGTGGAGATTTGTCTGGTTTCGATGCGGATTTGTGCTACTCCCTCGATGCGGACTATGTGAGTCTGCCGCCCGTCCAGTGCCCGATTGATCCTGCCTATTCGGATGTATGTAGACGCGCGCGATCCACACTTAGCCATAAGGAGACACAGCCGGAAACATCAGAAGCTAGTAAACCAGCTTTGTTATCCCCATCCCAGCAGACAGATTCTTCATCGGCTGTTATTGATTATGGATTTTCGGAGCTTTTGCGCCTGGTTAATGTGCACGAGGATTGATTATCTCCGTTGCTCCTTCTATCTGCATTGTACACGCACATCAATCTGTGTAAATTTACGCCGTCGTTCAAAAAACATTTCGTCGGTATAATACCACTTGTTTTCAATTGTGCGCGGGTGACAAAAGTATGGATCTCCTTATTCAGATGTTACTGTCCGACGTGGGAAGTCCATCGTCTGAAGCTTTCGTTTATGGGCTTCTTATTATATCAGTCTTCTTTTTTTGAACCCCTACTTTTCTATAGTGTGATTAACAACACTCAGACTTGATTATATTTCCCGTGTTGTCGTTGGGTGTTTTTCGGCAAATCCATTTGGAGCGAAAACGGGCGACTCAAATTTTCTCCTCCTAGGCCTATCAACGGTGAACCGATTTGTTAGATGACTGGCGCCTTAGTGAATGCATCCACCAACGACCTCATATTGATTTTATTCGAATGTTCCTCTATGGGTTTGAGATTATTCACATTGACTGGTGTGAAAGAGTATTAGATCGTCACTTTGGTTACGCGGTCAGTCACTTGACTCAAAACCGAGAAATGGCACAGCGAGACAAAACTAGGCTACAGAGGCTCTAAATTTATAGGATGAAACGATTATCATAGGTGGCCTGACAGACACGAAGCAACTCAAATGAAAGGCATGTGTGACAGTCACGACTTCAGAACTCATCACGTTACAAGGGGCATCTGAAATCAACATGAGGAAACACAGTCCAGATAGCGCACAGGCGTTCGACCACACGGTTACAATCAGATTGACTGAGCGGGACTATACCATCGTCCACGACCATACTATCCGAGCTGGGCTGGTCGATCGAAGGAGTGTGATGTGTCCTGGCTGTTTTGATAGAAGATGCGCCTCCTAGCAGAGTGAAACGTGCTGCTAACTCGTTGTTGACTACGGAACGCCAGCGAGCACCGTGTAGTTATCCGGCTCATTGTCTACATGTCAAAATGTATCACTTCCGGGATTGTGTGGGTTCATAAATGAGTAGACTTCCTGCCACCGTCGGATGCCTGCTGGTAGTCTATTGAATCTACGACAGGCGAGCTCTAGAGTGGATCAATATGTGGTACTGTTTTGGCCACCAGTCTGTTGGATATCTTGCAGATGCTTGACGAATAATGTAGGACTTATGTAAGGTGTGCTCGGCGGTCGTAACTTCATTGATTCTAAAAGTGGCAACCCGACTTCCGAATAAATTTCCCTTTTGTACGTGATAGGACAACTGCGTGAACAAAGTGCCAATTTTGCTGTGTATAACGATAAGTAAATGGTAACTTGAGTAGTGTTGTTTTTCTTAATGCCAAATGTTTGTGTAAATCTCGTTCAAAAAACGGGTAGCGTTGGATTGTACGCTTTTGTTAATAAGGTTGTGTTTGTGTAGACAGGGTTGTTCTGACTTTTTCTGCTGCGTTGGCATGGTGGTCGGGCTTGTGCACTGTTTTGATCCGGCGAGCTATGCTGACTAAGACATTGGTCGTTGCATGTTCAACCATGTCAGATTGACCAAAAGAGAGCAGCCAGACTAAAGGCAGATGCTCTCGTTGTGGATGGTGCCAAAGTGTGGTTCGGTTCGGCTTGAAGTTTGTTCTTGCCTGGTCTGGCTTTGTTCTTGTGACTTATTTGTCTCTGCAATAGTAGTAGTGTGCTGTGTTCAGATAAGTCTTTCACGTTGTAACATTGATTTTAGATGTTGGGAAGATTTGGCGTTGAACCGGACGGCCTGGAGGAATACGGT
>QNGE01003435.1:46600-59966 GCA_008508345.1 Paragonimus westermani | reverse complement strand
GATGCTAGAACCCTAGAAATGACTGGGGTCAAACTAATTCCTCTGTGGTTTTCACAAGAGCCCCTTATACCTTTCTTGAATATAGGAACTATTATCGAGTGACCCCAACTCGATGGGATAGTTTCCGTCGTCCACACAAGTTGAAACAAACGAGCCAAAGCCTGTACTAACGCCTCTTCCCCTTGTTTGAAAAGTGCCTACACAAGGTCATCTGGACCAGCAGCCTTATGACGTTTGAGAGCCGCAATGCAATTGCGGACCTCAGTTTCAGTGGATGGTTCCAAGCCTGCCGACCAGGGCACTACATTATAAGTTTGTCGTGGCAACGCAGTAGAAGTAGGAGGCCAGTTATATTGGCCCTCGAAGTGTTCCACCCCTCGCTCTAACCTTCTGGACCTATTATAGATGTGTCATCTGTCTGACTGATTGCTTCACTGACAGATGGTCGCCTGGGACCAGTGTGTAGTGAAGCGGAGAGTTGGGGGAACAGTACCTGAAGGCAAATACAAGAACTCACAGTAGGTGTCCGCAATTAATTCCACTACACTAAGTCTGTTGCGTATTGCAAGAAGATTCTCCCCTTCAGAAATAACGGATTTGGTTCCTCCAGCGAGCTAAATGAACGTTGCCACGGTTAGTTCACGATAACCAGGACCGTGTGTGAGCAGAAGGCGAAACGCGTGAGGACGAAGTAGTGTATTGATTCAAACAATATACAAGTAGTTAATATGTACGATGAAAATAACCGGTATGAAGAATGGTACTTAACAAAAGATCGAAATGGTAACAGACTCTAAAAGTGGCACGGAGAAGCTTAAACAGTTCGCCAGTATTTCCTGAGGCATTTCGCAATAACCAAGCCTGACGATCAGTCTTGAGGCTACGTTTCAGTATCCTGCGGACGTCTCTTCTAGACTATACCTACTCCAGCGTGACCGGTCACGACGGTCGGGGAGTCACGCGAAGGGTTTAACCAGTGTCGGGTAGACAATGTGGGTGCTGTTTAGTTCCATACGTTGACTACTCTAGTGGATTCTAGTCTCCAAGATACAGCAGACATCGACATTTAGCGAGTCTAACGTTCGTGCGGGAGCGGCCAGCTGATCTATTCGTTTTAAAGTGCAAACTTTGAAGGCACTTATGTTAACTCGCATTCTCAGTCTAAGCAAGGGACTATGGGGGCCTAAAGCTGAATGATAAGAAATAGAGCTTATCGGCTCAGTGTTACTGCGATCGGCTATAACTGTTGTAGAACCTGCATAGAAGTTATCAGAATTAGGGGTCGGGAGGGGCCTGAGAGCCAAATTTGGTAGGACAGTGGGGGAGGGGTCAGCAGTAGCATGTTTTCGCCCATCCACCCTGCTGTATGCAGCAGATAGGGCAACCCGGTTTATACTGCAAGATGGCCGATGCAGTATGGAGGTGTTCCTCTTGTGAGTATTCATGGTTGTGTGTGTGCTGAGGTACTGCCAGGACGCTCACACCTAGACAGGAGAACGATTAGGGTTCTCAACCAAAGCTTTTGGCTCAATAGCCTGTACCGCAGTGCAGCGGGTGGGTGGCGATGTGCCAGAAGTTGTAGGTTTTTCGGGATGAGATGCCAACCATCTTCCTACCCTCAACCTGGAGGACCAGGAGACAGTCGTTTGTCAGACCTCTACCTGTTGATCTGCCTGCTATGAGTAACTCTGTCCGCTCTAGCCCAATAGTTCATCGATATGCGCAAGCTGTCACACCATGTCAGTTTCACCATGACGGACAACCGTTTAGCGTTAAATCTGTGTGAAGCAGAATCCGCTACGCAATCTGTTGATAGGTGTTCCTGCCGATCACTTGTATATATACGTGCATTTTTGGTTGTTGTATCAAACAACTCGTATTATCTATGGGTGACGTGAACACGCTAGTGGTTACCCCCTTAGCTCACACCTGCGGCTGGGAGAATATCGCGCCCACTTACGGGCATATAAACTCACTTTCCGCGATTTTATTGACTATCTAGTCTTGCACCAGTCAAACTGGTTAGTACCAAACGACGATCAAGGGTACATTAATGTTCCTTTTATATAGTGATTTCTTCATATACTTTTTGTTTGTGCCGTATGACCATTGCGTATATGTGTGTATGTACCAGAAGGGTGTAGCCGTCATTTCAACCTGTTCTCATCACATTTTACTAACATAGTCTGATGACACCGGGAGGAAATGTGATGGTTATCTCATTTATTTTGCATCTCATCCTTTCAGTGGAAAGTCCATGTCGCCACAGTAGTAAAGACTAACCAGCCAACTTTCAATTCTCACCTGCTTTCATGTCGGTCTTTCGCAACAACTTTCCGGAGATTTAATTACGCATTTACTTTCAGGTGAATATTATCAGTTTATCTCGGAAACTTAAACTCAATGACCTTGCTGCCATCCAGTCAAGTTTAATGAATTCCGAAGATCAAAGTTTGCGGTGTGGATCGGGAAAGTCGTCCGATCGACTGCGTATCGCGTGTGTCGTTGATGCTCGTCGGGCCAGTCAGTCGCAGCGAGCGACTTACGAACGCCTGTCAGATGATCTAGCAGATTTCAGCACACTACTGAATGAACTCGAGTCAATATTATTCGGGATTTCGTCGAGAAAAAATGCAACCGTTACGTGGTTAGTTGTCTGTTACTATGCTGGTCAGCGTTTAGTGTTCGTTTGTTGTTGAAAGTAGAGGAGTTTGGGTTTGTGCTGGTTATCCACGTATGTTGCTGGGGTCACTCGTTTACCTTCATCCTGTGGTTAGTGATCATTACTTAGTTGAATACAAAACGCTTGACCCCAGCTTTCACACTTTTTCACCACCCACTATGTCGTCTACACATGTCATGATGTAGGCCATATTGCTCTCGGCATACATCAGTTTGTGTTTCCAGCGGATTTCTCTTCCTAATAGGGTATACACATTTATGAGTTATGGGGGGATGTTGTTGGAGACCTCACCTGCTGGATTGGAGATTGTTGATATTACCGTAATATTTGGTTTATCGATACTCGTAATGTTGTTTACCGCTTCTTTGTTTTCTCCACATTTTGGCTCGTTGTTATCTCGCGTCAACGGTAACCAGTTCCGCGGCATATTTGATCATCATGTAATACTGGAAGCAAATGCTGCAGTGGCATCGTTTTTAAATTCCGTATTTTTACAGTGCTATCTGGCTACGACAGAACTTGCGCTGTGATCACAAGCTGTTACGTACACATGCAGACCATCGAGACGGACCATATAACATAACGCCTGGATTACTCAGAGTAACTAACCATGGCGTGACCGCAATAGTTTACCCTATGAGATATTTCTACTCGACGATATGACCGATCACAAAGTTTGCACCCTGATTGGCTGTACCCATTTTTATTACTCAGTGCAACTGTTAGGATTCTCGTAATTGGTGGACACCCCACGCTTTCATGCAACCGCCTGTATTGTCGGCGACTAGTGTCTCATGTGGCACATGCTCAACAAGCTTGCGAACAACGGGAATTTGCCACTACGGACCGTACACTTCTCTCATTTGACTAGTTGGCTGTATATTCGAAGTCTCCGGCAGTACACCGTGACAAACGGCTTCCTTATGCACTTGATTACCTCAGTTGAAGTAGTCTTGTTAGCGAACGCAAGAGGGTCAAACATTCCAGATCTGTTCACATTTCCGTGACGATCAGATCTCACTTCAGAACCACAGAACATTGCTTTCAGACACCAAACACCCTTCTTGTTTATGTCACTGAAATGTACGTTCTACACTACAAATAACGAACATTTAGGACTCTTTTTTATTCCTTGTGATAGTTCAGTACTATTAAAAATACACGAAACGATCTCTCCTGTTTGATGGTCTGTCTGTGAGAAAGAAAGTGAGGGTTAGAGAGCCTCTGTCACGAATTTGTGCCGTGAATACGCCAAGCAGAAACAGTTGTGGCTGCATGTGATGTTAAAACAATTCTGATAGACTATGGAAACTATTGCTTTACTCCCTTCACAGTTCCTTGGAGGCTAAAGGTTACTGTACACAGTCCGCATCGACTTACAAGGCAGTCCTCTTACCTCACACTGTCTACGATCGGTTCAAGTTGGGTCTCGACTCCGAGGCAATCATCCAACGATCGGCGGCACACAATTTGTTCTACTTAATCGAACCTCGTTCAGATGGACAAACAAATGCTACCCACATATTAGCTACACAAATCGCGAAACTGATGAATTCCGTGTTTCTCCCTATCAAAGACCTACAAGTTAGTTTCTTGAGATCTGAATTTTCCCATTTTCTCTTCAGTTGTGCTATTCATTGTTTAACTATCTACTGGAATACACGGATTGTCTACTGAGCTAATCAAGTGCAACTTGTGACCACAAGGTTGGGCTTATCGTGGTTAATTGCTGCACTGCCTCATCTATTCAGCTAGCACCGTTGACGCCGAAGTGTACACTTTGCTAATTAGCCTGCATTTAGGTAAGTTGTGTAGACATTTGCATCCACGTACATGTGCAATCTTCGCCCCTGGAACACGCAAGATGTCACCGAAAGTTCGGAAGGCTGTAGAAACCGTACAGCACGTTGCTCATCCAACGCGTATTCCCGATACTTTTACTCACTGTATGCTTCCTACGTTTCCCGTCGTTAGCAGTCCCTATCCTGCCTTAATATTGGGACGGCTGGACAAAGACATGATTGGTAAGAGAGCGCAACTTCTCCATACGGTGGATATAGAAGAACTAGTACCTACGTACCGTTTGCCTACAGCCTATTCTTGAAGAATGCGTAAGATCAGGCCGATTCCCATCGTCACTTTGCTGTTTGCTGTTGAGGGGAAAGTCGCCCAGAAACAACATCAACTTTGTCAGGCTAGCAACTTCGGACATCGCGCCTTCACAAGAAAGGCTGAGCAAACAGCTAGATACTCAAGGAAGTTTTACATCGACGCCTAACAGCCTATCGTTGATATGCCGTACAAAATCTTGAGAATTTTGTTAGAATCACACTGAAGATTGCTAGGACCAAAACTGTGTGCACTGTTCAGGGGACTTTATCGCGTTTGGATAAAGCGTACTCGCTCCCTGCAGATGGCTTAAAACACGTGCAGAACACATCGTCAACTCATGGGCTCGCGTGGGCTCAATTGAAGGTTCTGTCCGTCAGAATGAAATTTAAAATTCCTCCCAAGAGAGTCGACCGACTAGAAACGCAGCTACGGTTTGAGAACATGTACGATCAATTGAAAGACTTCTCTCCAACATCACAGGACAACGACTGCTGGTTTCGCGCAAAGCTGGTCGATATTTAGCATCACTTCATGACTTCACCTGTGCGTCAGCATTGCTGTTTGACATGTGAACGTTATCAAGCTTTAAAACAACTGTGAGAAATGAAAGATTTGGTTTTCCCTTAGCCAGACAGTTATCAAAACACAAGGCTGGTTATGGATCCAAAATGAAAGGTATTCTTGCAGACACACAAAAATTCCATACGGACAATACGACTGACAATAATATTTTGACAGGGAAACAAATCTCAAGGAAGTTCTGGATCTTACTGTTACATGGGTATACCTCAGAATTTCAATACAACGAAATGAGGCTAACCGGAACCCGCACCCCACAGTTAAGAGATGCTTCAGAAACCCATGTGTGGTGTTTTATTAAGGTCAATCCTGTGCATGGACAGCTCAGTGTATCAGAAGCTTGCCAGATGGCTTGCAGATATTCTCCATCCGGTCTGTCAGATTTTTATTCCTCATTGTTCGAAAGATTCCTTTGGACTGGCACAAACTTTAGGGAACGTACCGGTGAGTTCACACAGAGCGTATTCTATTGATGTCGGCTATTCACAAGGGTGTTTAACAGGCCGATCGTGATGCAGCCAGCAGTACAATGAGGTCTTCTAGATTTCACCGTGGTTCTCGGGATTGTATTGGCGAATTTGGACGACGAAGTCGTGTTTTTTCGCTGTTTATCGAGTTTGTTTCCCCTTCGGGTGTGTACTGCTTAGGTGGGGACTGTTTACGTCCCACAGGCAGTGACTAGTCATGTATTCTGTCAACGTGCGTATTGTGTTGTGTAGGATCATACGCTGTCCGTAATGAAATGTGCCGTTGCATTTCTGTCTTCATTCTTCGATGTGTTTCCGCTTCGCGGTTGATAGCACAGTTTATGCTCAGTTTGTTTGCTATACAGTATTGCTTTTTTTGTCCTGTGTTCTCAAACCCAACAGTTCACTTGTTCACCATACCATGTGCTATCCTGGGTTTTCACAACAGTCGTTATATCTCCCTGTTAGCACCTCACCACGCCTGCAGAACCCACATCAACCGAACTTGGCCAACGCAGCTCTGCTCGACCAAGAACGTCATCTCAGCTTCTACACATGCTATCGCGACAACTGCCGGCTTCATCTGTTTATGATATCACAGTAACCTTGCTGACACATTCGGGAGAAGCGTCCCGATTGTCATCGCGGTCCAGAGACGACTGGAGCTATCGCGTTCTTTCGGACCCCACAAACTGGTTGCAAACGCATGTGGAACGTGTGTTCAGATCCTGGCTGCCTTACGTCCGGTTCCGCTTTTACTCGCAACGTCTCTATGCGGTAGATATAGAACAGCTGGGACCCAGGTACTGTTTGCCCGCAGCCTATTGTTGTATGGTTTGGCGGTTCGTGCTATCCGGTGCTTCCTCCAATTTAACGGATTGGGCGAAATAAACAACTATCTTAGCCTATTCAGATGTGATTTCGTGTCGGAAATGAATAAAAAATTAGGGAGGGACAGTTTGCGGATAGCCAAAAGTGGTCTGTTCAATGTAGGCAGCCCGTGTTTTGTGTGAAGCATTTAATGCACGTTCAATTATCTGAGCATTGTCATCATCGTCATCATAGGCAGCAATACATCAGTGGTTCGCTCTGTCGCTTAGCTGCCACATAAACATGAAAAAAAAACGCTGTAGAGGATGAGAAGGAAGAGGAAAGCGAGAGGAGGGGCCTAACCACTAAAAGTAGCTGCGTGTATATTCAAAGATTTAACACCAACGTGAATATAGCTTGTAAACAAATAAGCAGGCTTTATATGAATGTAGGGCATCATCAACAAGACAACTTGTTCGTGATTTACGGTGCCCCGCTTCATTAAGTCCACCCACTTCACAGACAACTCAACCAAACAACATTCACGCCACTGTGACCGATTAGCTGCCGTTTCACTTAACGTCTCCAGCCAGTGAGTCGCGAGGTCCCAGCCTGGGAGACAAAGCCGGGTGGCCAACCTCTAGGTGGCGACTTCATTTTTCTACGCTAGGTCCTCACTTACCCACCTCACACCCTACGCCAGTCCGTCGCAGTATCTGCAGATTGCTCGATGTAGCAGACGACTAGTTGGCATCCTTATTGCATTACTTAACGATCTAAATTTATGCAACTGTGGGAATTAGACACAAGAGCTTGCTTGGCAGTCAATACCTATCACGTGTTTCCTAACCTCTTCGTTCTTCACTCGGTGCCACTCGGCCCGAGCGATCTAACGCAGACATCGGTGGTCAGATACTTGAAGACCGTTCACTTCCTCTCCTCTAAGCGGTCAATTTTCGCTGCCGTAACCTAATCTAATCCTCACTGTCGTGTTCTATACGCCACACAAGCTTCATCGAGACATCTCTCTCTCGCCGGAGGTGCCCCAGTTTGATGACTCAAGCCTTAGCCCAGGCTCATCCCCGATGTTGTTTGCCGGCGGTACACATGGCGCTGCTCCAAAATTTGGCAACGAGTAACCCCACCCAGTTCGAAACTTTGCTTGTTCTTCCCTGCTGTTTGCCTCTCAAGCTGCAGTGAGTCAACGAAGTATAATGGATGCCAGAACCGTAGAAATGGCTGGATTCATGCTGATTTCTGTATGGTCTTCTATATGGGAACTATTACTGGGTGCCTTCAGCATGGGGAGATAGCCCCGGCTGTTCATACAAGTTGAAACAGGTTAGTCAAAGCCTCTACTAACGCCTCCTCATCTTCGTCGAAGACTGCCGGTACCAGGTTATCTGAGCTAGCAGCTCTTTTGCTGACTTCAGTCTTAGGGACTGGCGCTAAATCTACCGTCCAGGGTGTTACACGTTTGTGGTGGCAACACAGTAGATGCAAGAGGCTAGCCAAATCGACTCTCAAATTTAGTAAGAATGAAGTCGAACAGTTTTGGCGTCGTGTTTAGCATCTTATTGGTAAATTGGCCGAGAGTAACAACGTTACGAGCAGGATGCAATACTCTACGTTCCAACCACCTCAGGAGTGTTGTAAGCGAAATCACGTTAACAAAGGAGTAGAGGTCACGTGAGGTTTTGCCGTGGTTACGTCAATCTGCGCCACATTTGAACCCTTTGCTTATTAAGCGAGAGTGAGACTGGTGTAGATAAGATGCGTCTGCATCTGATGTGATTTATCCATCCACGCCACAGACAAAGTTTTGCTGTCTGTTAGAGGAACCTTTTATCCGTCCCGAACCGCCTCCTTCCTCGAGAAAACGGTTTTGTCCAATCAGAATAAGCGGAAATTTCGTAAACAATTGAGAGGTAACCTTCGCTATTTTTTTGCTTGTTCGGCCTTTATTCCGCTATGCTCATTATTGGCTTAATGACCGTAACCACTTTTTTGATGTCTGTCATTCAGTTTCTGATTCGAGGATGTTCGCAGGTCGCTATGCCCCCTTTAAATACCATACAATTTTCTCCTTGTTGCACACGTTGTTTGAGAGGGACAAAGTTGTTGTTTTTTTGTACCCGTCTTTTGGTTCGTCTTGGTTGCAATGAACGGTGACTGCCGCATTCTTTTCGGGACCAAGACTTGTCGTGTTAATCATATCAAAGGGGGAGCCCGATTTTTTGTCAATCGCATTATTATGTCGTGGACGAACCAGCATATTCAGTGGAGGGTTTACAACGCTATCATTGTGATTAACACAAGTGTGTCGTGTATAAATGGTGAGAGCTTCAGCACAGCGTCTTTCCGAATAGACAGGCAGACCTTTGTAGATTATCCAAGCTTGATCAAAACCTACTTTGAGTATCTGGCAGTGCATGTAGTGCGACTCCTAAATCCCCTTCCAGCTTCTGAAGTTGATATGCATCCTTAGGGGAAACCTCGTGTGCCTCCTGTGTTCGGAACACGTACTTTCAATTGTCTGCTTACCTCTTCTATATAACTGGCATTGCAATCACCGCAATATGTCCAGTCGCCCCTAGAAATGGATTCTCAGGATGCATCACCAGTCGTTCTAAGGTATTGTCTGACCGAAATACAATCCGGATAGAGTGCTCAGAAAGAATGATGGGAAGTTTTTTCAGGTGTTTGTTCACGAGACGGCATTTGCACGCTAGACTTGAAGGTTCTGGTCTTTTTGACCTCCTCCTCAGTCGAAATGTGCTCAGTTGTATCCTCAATAAACGCGTCTGGATATTGATTAGCAGCTAGCATTTCTTTAATGTAAGAAACATCCGTTGATTTGGAGAGTTCAGTGGTGCACATCTTATTACCTCTTGAAAAGTGATCTGATGACTGTTCTCTTGTATCGATTGGATGCGACGAGTTAAATTTGAGATACCGACCAGAATAGGATGGTTTACGGTGCTGAGAAATCTGAAATCTCTACTGCTCATCCATTTTTATTAGACAGTCCATAAAATTAAGGGAGCGCTCATTGGTATCAGTTTCCAAAACGAATACAATGCCGCTGTGTTATTCTCAGTCGATTTACCAAGGACTCCCAATGTGTTCCGGCGATTGCACTAACCTTCTGGACTTATTGTAGACGAGTGTGCCATCTGTCCCGCTGATAGCTTCACTGACAGACGGTCATCTTGGACCAGTGGCACGGATAAGCTTAAAGAATGTGCCGATGATCCCTGCAGCAGAACTAGTTCCCATTTCCTCAACTCTTCCGACTAATCAAGTCTCACGATCAGCGTATAGACAACCTTTCAGTTTCCTACGGACATCTCTCGTAAACTTGTTATATGAACTGCCAGAAGGAATGCTCCGTCTGACATCCAACAGCACCAGCGGTTTCTCCGATGTCCACGAACCTCTGCCGCATCCTACAGTGCTTGATCCACGAATGACCCGTGAAATCTCAGTCCAGCAACATTAGGATATTTGAGGTGAGAACCGCTGAGCCTGCTTTCTAAGCTAGTTTGGTACCTATGCTTTGCCGATGGTATAGCCAGTTTCTCAAAAGCCAGCCGTACGTGTCGATGGGATCGTTACCGACTAAAACGATAACATACCAGCGCATGATCTCAATCCAAGTATGTGCTCCAATAATAACTGCAGTCTTGAATGGACCCCTGCGACCTATTACTAACAACTACATGGTCTGTCTGAAACTAGGCCTGATTCGAAGAAGGAGCACACCAAGTGTAGTAGTGACGTGCAACATGCTTAGAACTAGTGCTACCTAAAATAACCTATGCTTAGCGCACAGCTGTAACAGGCACACGCCATTATCTGATTGACATGGTGCTATCTCAAAGCTGCCACCTGAACCAGACTAGGCCTCACCAAGACGGCCGACTTGAACCTTCATAATTCCGACCGAAACGACTATATCAGAACCAGGTGTTGGCCGAAGGAGAGCGGCCAGATCTGAGTAAAACGCGTCCTTGACCCCGACGTCACCACAGTCAGTTAGAGCATAAGCATTTGAAATAGTTCGTCTTAATTGAACCTGCCGAACGTACAGCATAAAGCCTACTGTTAACAGTAATCCAATCTATCGGTGAGGCTGCGGCCGTTGTGCTGAAGATTATACTTACTCCAGTCTGATCGGTAGTGTCGGCCTTAGAGTCACCTGAAGTGTGTATGCATTATCGCATAGACAGTTTGGATGCCATTAGTTCCGTAAGTTAACCACTGTCCCGGATTCTTGTCTCCAAAACGTAGCAGACATCGACATTTAACGAGTCTAGCGTTCATGTGGAATCGGTCCGCTGATCTATCTGCGAACGTTGAAAGTACTTACATTAATTCGCATTCTAGGTTTAAGTGAGGGACGGAGGAGGCCTAAGGTTGACTGACAAGAGGTGGCACTTATCAGCACAGTGTTACTATGATTAGCTATATCTATTGTTTGACCTGCAGAGTAATTACCAGAAATAGGGTTCGAGAGGGGCCTAAGACCTAAGTTTCATAGGACAGTGAGGAAGATATCAGCATTAGCATTTTCACCTATCCACCCTGCTCATGCAGCTGATAGGGTAACCCGGTTTATAATGTGAGACGACCGATGCAATATGGCATTAAGAGTATTACGAGTATTCATGATTGTCTATAGGCTGAGATACCGTCAGGACGCCCAGACCGGAGAGCGATTAGGGTTCTTAATCAAAACATTTGACTCAAAAGCGTGTAGTGCACGATAGCGGGTGGGTGAAGGTGTACCGGAATTGGTACTGCTTTCAACCTCAAACCTGGAGGACCAGGAGACTGGTTTGTCAAACCTATTGGCCTGTCTGATATTTGTGACTGTCAGTGTAGTGGCTACACCATCCAGTTTGGCTCAACTGATCATCGAGATACACGAGTCGTCACACGGCTTCAAGGTCCAGTCTTGCTGTGACGCTGTAAATGTCTCTGTGCCTCGATCAGATGCTCGGCAAATCCGAAACGGTAATATTGACTAATCCATATTGATAGCTGTTCGCCTTCGGTGAGTGAATAGATGTTAGGCGATTGGCAACGCTTTCCATACGGAATGCTTAACCCGCATTCAGCTGTTGAGCTCGTTCCTCCCCGAAACAAGTGTGATTTGTTTGTGCCATTCTCCATTGCTGACCGTTAGAGTGTCACAATTTTGAGCTGAATCTACGTGGTTCGCAACCCCACCCTTGCAATTAATTGCGGTCTCGTATGGGCTCACTGTAGTTAACATTCAGTTAATAAATCAAAGCCCAAAGTGCCCTTGGAAACTGTCCACTGGTTCTACGCGGGTCGCGGAAGATGAAATAGGTCACCCCTATCAAGCCAACCATCGGTCGTTAGGAATCGGCGAAACGATTTCAACTCTTCTCATTGCTTCGTTTAACCAATAGATCGCGCTTTTAACGTGTGTTTTGCGAATTCTTCGTTCATGTTGTTTGTTGTGTGTGCTTTTGTTGTTTTTCAGTCGACTGAGCGAGAACCACACTTATCGGTACTACACTCGAGATGACCTCTCTACGGTGGTGAACCAGTTAGAATCCTATTTGGGTGCGCCGCAAACTGCTTCAGCGGCCACACGGGACATGGCTGGCACCAAACCGGGCCTTCATCTCATCCTGTTACTAGCCATGCCAACCAGCGTGACCACAAATCACTCGGATGCTCCTCCTGTGGTTAAATGTCCGCCACCTTTGCGGTTTTACCTGCCATTGTCTACCGGTTCAATGGCTGTGACGAACGTGGCGGTGGTGCCCCAATGGGGTGGTCTATTCTCCATTGACGCTCCGTTGTCGTGCTGTAGGTCTGCTGATGTTGCCGTAACTAGTGGTCGCCAGTTAGTGACTGTGATCCGTTCGTTGGCCGGTCTTCCGGAGCCGGTTGAACTATCTACTCATCAGTTTAACCCGCCTGTTCCATTGAACGGCAGATTAGGCGAAGTTGACCACTGGGAAGTAAGTGTACCGCACACATAACTGTAAATCTGTCGATTTATTTTTCCACGTGTAATTGGTTTTCATATCAGGAACAGCTGGTTACCGCGCCATGCGTATGTGCTTTATATGGACTTTTCTCGCTCAGTGGAATGTGCCTTGTGCTGTGGACAGATTAACAGCCTTCTGGGGTCCAACAACCCATAAGCGACTGTGGGTCACCGTAAATCTGCCCCCTGAATATATAAGGGTCTAATGGTGGCCTGCACCATTCAAGATAAGCACAAGTTTTGCTAGCTAATCGGTCGAGATTGTGCGGTCTGTCATTCATCAAGGAAACCAGACTGGTCTTATAAAAGATCAAAAACGTTTCCTGCCTTCACTCAGCGAGACATTTTTTCCGTGTAGTTTACTAAATGACCTCTGGGTTCGGCACTATCAGGCTCCCGAAACCCACACAACTGAAGCATGCAACAAACTGGCATCAAAATTTGAAGCAATGGGTACCATGGATAAATTTTGAGAAAGCCAATAGTAGCATGTGGGATGTCTTGCGCAATGACATTTCGTTCACATCTCATCGGTTACTTTTGCGAAATTAACATACACTTTATATAGTTAAGGGGCAAGCAGCTAGGCGAAATCAATCTAGAAATATTTGAAACAGTCAGTCAGGTGACCAAAGCGGAAGCAGTAAAATGCAACTGATTGATAATTTTGATGCAATAAATGGG
>QNGE01003435.1:0-37477 GCA_008508345.1 Paragonimus westermani | reverse complement strand
CGTAAACCCTAACCTGAGCTGAGGTATGGGAAGAGAGTGCCGACAGTATGTCCACATACTTAGTCGGCACACCTCTGCGTTTGAATCGAGCGTACCTTTATAGTCGAGAAATGCAACAGTTGTTGGCCGGCGATATACATGACGCTGCTCCAGAATTTGACGAAGAGTGAAAATGTGATCTATACATCCCTGCCCAGGACGAAACCCAGCCTGTTCTTCCCTAATGTTAACCACTCGAGCTGCGGTGCGTGGGCGAAGTATAATGGATGCCTGAACCCTAGAAATGACTGGGGTCAAACTAATTCCTCTGTGGTTTTCACAAGAGCCCCTTATACCTTTCTTGAATATAGGAACTATTATCGAGTGACCCCAACTCGATGGGATAGTTTCCGTCGTCCACACAAGTTGAAACAAACGAGCCAAAGCCTGTACTAACGCCTCTTCCCCTTGTTTGAAAAGTGCCTACACAAGGTCATCTGGACCAGCAGCCTTATGACGTTTGAGAGCCGCAATGCAATTGCGGACGATCAGTCTTTACGCTACATTTCATTTCCTGCGAACATCTCTTATAGACTTGTTATAGGAACTGTTATATGATCTTCCTATATAAACAGAATCACAGCTGTTTCATCGAGGGCAATGCAGTCACAGTTACCCCAACACAATCTCACCGCGGTGCGTTTTAGCGAGAATGACCTTCGGCATCATTGGTGTGTTGCTCGTGCAAGTGTTGCCCATTGGACTGATAACTGATCTGACGAATGCTTCTGCTGGTAAGAGTGCATGACAGTGATCAGGGCAACCTGGTAATCTTGGCGGTGAGATGTCAACAAGTATAACCCCGATCATCTAGCAACTGATCGGTGGGCGTCTTCCTTGCTCTAGTTCCGATCTCACCGGTGTCATGCGGAGTAGGCTGATCAGATAAGTTCAATGTCTAGTGTACGCAGGGCCGCGGCGTTAGACGACTGATAGTTATGCATGGAAATATGGCGGCAGATAAGACTAGACTGAACGAGGAAACAAAACAAAATGCCTCGTACACAATTCAAAAATAAAATTTACAACGGGAACAGTCAGGAACAAACGATGTCTTTGACTTTGAGACCATAGTCTCGGAATTTCTTCTCTGTAAACAGTGCCGAATCCGGCTTTTGGGGGCAAACTCGTTGAGGCGCACTTTCGAACAGCAGATGCCGCGATTGGACAATCGTTCGTGCCAATGACTTGAGCTTTGGATCGATTCCTTTGGATTCAGTGACAGGGTTGCGCGAAACAGGTTTCAACTTTGATCCTGCAGACAGAAATGATCGAAATGATGACAACCGTTTTGACCTGTAGGCGCTAGCTATCCAGCATATGGCATAGAGTTCCGGCGAAGGTTATCTCAAGCGCCTATTTGGATTTTGGTGGCTTGAAACTACCTGACTTACATATAACTCGGTATACAGGAGGAAATTTCTCCTTCTGTAAACACAGAAAACAGGAGATACTGGTAAATAATTTGAACCGTTAATCGCTAACATTATGTTCATAGTTCAATCAGGACGTCATCATCACAGGTGAACTTAAACACGCGGACACGTGCGGATCCCCACAATCTGTGTTCAATGTACACGAGTGTTTCTGTGCTGTTGTCACTTAGCCCACTGTTGAGGAGGACCAGCCTCAATCAGTTTTGACACGCCGTGAACAGTTGACGTTGGATAGAAAGGAACTGTGACTAGTGGGAAGACAATACGATCGTGGATAGCACGTCTCGATTGGCGCGTTGGTTTCGAACGGTCCTGTGGAAATGGTCTATCCTAAGTAATAACTAGCAGAGAGGAGGGGTCCTTCATATGAACAAAGCGGACGAGTCCGTTGGGTACGCACCTCCTCCGGGCGAGCGCAGTAAGCTTTTGGCATTCTGCGCTGACGTATGTTGCCTATGACGAAGAGACAAGGCGAATAAGATTCAACAACGCGCAGGCAAGTGCAGACTTACTCTGCATCACAGCGCTGAAAGAGTCCGTGTACGGAAGACAAACGGCCGGGCGTCTGCATCGTAATTCACGCACTCTTAGCAAATTGCGGCCATGAATCACTGGTTTGGTCTTATGTGAGATGAATTAGCATATGTGGTGCATGACGGACTGACAACGCCGGTTTGGCTGGTTGATCCCAGCGTAAAGACTGACAAGCTAGTCGGGGTTTTATTTCCATGTACATTGGCATCAGTTAGCGAACGTCTTGTAAAGTCAACAAAAGAGTTTTGGATATAGTCATTAGGTTGATTTTGCAACCCAAATGTAAATTGGTTTTAGAGAACGGCTGTTGCTAATTGCATCATCTGTCTGTGGGCGGGATGCTCGACCAATTCACACATTATTGTCGACCTTTTATTGTCTGAGGCATCTACGACAGCAAACAGTGTGAAGTGTGTGTACCAAAAACTATCCGACGTTGGTCGAGCTATCTCTTCACATAGGATGAGTTCTGAAGTGCAGCAGACACAGACAAGAAACGTAGCAAAATTAAGACAAATTCAACAGGAATCAGGCAAACTGAGCGCCGTCCACACGATGTTGCGGCTGATCGTTTGGATGTGGACATTCGGCCGCACATATTGCGAGGCTGTTGGCGTTGTGTTCAACACGCTCGTTTCACAAACACAAGGGCGGAAATGCACATTCCTCTTGAAGCGAACTACCCGAAAGACCTCTCGAAATGCGAAGAATGCCATTACATATGGGTAGTGTTCGGTTTACACCAGAGTAAGGTTGAGTCGCATCGGTCTGTCGGCGAACTGCTTCTCGCAAAAAGTTCGCCTCGTTCATAAATGGTTGTGGATTCCGTGCACAAAGTCCGCTGACCACTCACAACAGAAATGACGTGAAACCGACGACATTCTAACATAGAAACAAACACCCAACTGCTGCAAATGGCTCTGCTCAAGCAGTGATGCAGCCATTCCAGCGACGTCAACACTGAGAGATGACACACCATTATTCGCTGCGGTTAAAGATCGCATTAGTTAACACTACCGCCCTATTATGTTACGAATCCAGCCAACCTCCGGCATCCGCACTAAGTCAAGGTATGTGCAACGAACGCTTTATTGGTACTCAGAACAGCTTTCAGCCGACAGAGATTGACATCTCCGTAATTTGTAAAATTTCACGTGAAAGATGAGGTGCTTCCAAATCATAGCACAGTTCTGCAGATAATTGGTTGAAATGGAACGTAAACGCACACATTATTGAACACAGATGTCTGACGAAAACAGTCCACTCACCTTTCTTTGTTTGCACAGCTTTCCAACTTTGTGGTTTTGTGTGTGATCGTTTATACCGCTCGTTTCTCAATCGTTTCAACTGGCCTGCACGTCTATTGCGAGTCAGCGATTTTTGTTCTGTGCAAAAACAATAATAGAATCGAGGACAGGTCACTGACTTTTTCTCTCGTCCGCTCTCTGGAGAATGTTGCTGTCTTTCGTCACATTTGTGAACTGGCACTGAGCCAAAGCTTGTTTCAGTAAGGATTTCATTAAGAATGATCCAATGTGGGCAAAACGTGGAGGCCTACAAGCGAGAATCGATAGGGGAAAATCATTGTTGAAAAAAAAAACACCAATAGGGTGAACTTGAAGGACACGAAGTGAAGGCAGAAGAAAAGCCCGAGCAGAAAGAGCGTCAAACAGTTCTAACGGTAAACAAGTTCGTGATCCGACAACGCTTAACTTGTTCACGTAACTCTCCATCGCCATATTCTAAGCATCGCTTCATATAAATGCGAAACAACTCTAAATGAATGTGGTGCATATAGTGCGCTTTTGTCTCGAGTAGAACTAGGTCCCCTATCAAATCAGAGGAGGGTCTCAATGAATATGCACTTCCACGACATCAACGACTTTCTACCTAACCAAGGAAGGATACCCGAAAATCCCTGCCTTAGCCTATAAGAAAAGCGCGGTGGCTGGACAGCAAAGTCACTGCTGAGATAAGTGACTGAAATGTCAATACTAGAAATCAGTTCGTTCACAGTATAGACTGGAAAATCCCGAACTTCATTAGGAGAAATAAATGATAGAAATATTTTGAAAGAGAAGAAAGAAATGTCACACAGCAAGGTTCAAGGTGATTGCTTCCCTTGAAGCTATTTTCAGCACGGACAGAAACGATAGTTTGTGGTGCGTGAACGCTAGATAGTCGGGTGTAATTAGCCAGTTGTCCCGTTTACCCGTGTGTAAATGTGAAGACAGACCATGAGGTAGCATGTGTTGAAAAGTCACGCATGCACCACTGATACAAACTATTATGTGGAATACACAAGTAAAACAACGCGCGACTTGAGAATGAAGTTTGATACAAGACATAGAGGTTCTATTAAAAAGCTCCCGAGGATTGTGAGTAACTGCTTAAAACATGTTTTAATTTTTCCAAACTCTATGACTTCATTGGAAACGAAGTCACAAGTAAAACTGTGAAAATGAGGAAACAGTATCTCGCATACAACAGAACACGCAAAGTGAAAAGAAACGTCAGCTGAACTGCGGCACATCAGTATCAGCACTTCCTTACGTAGAAATAAATGCGCGAAATAAAATTAGCAGAGATGTCCAACACCGTGGTTTCACTTTGGCACAATTTATGTCCAACGGTGAACGCCAAAGAACAAGTTGGCGCAGAGAAAACGTTATCGGAGCGTTAACAGTGGCCATCAGCAACGATAAACTCAAATCTATATACGCAGTGGTTTCTTTGGCCCGGAACATTTGTTACTGAAAGTAAAAACACATTCACCAAGCGAGGAAGCTGTTATGGAAAATGGTGTCACGCGAAAACGCGCGGGGAATAGGAGGGACAGTTTCATGGAGCGACAGCGCAGTTGTTCTGGGATGTATTCCGAGAGGCGATCACAGGCAGATTCACCAGTTTAACAAACGGAAACAGGTCAGATGAAGTGAACAAAACAGTTCCGTTTCGCCAGTACGTGTCAGTGACTGACACCATTTCAACACTCACGATATTTAATCAACCGCAGCCAAATTTGGCAACTAAGACACCCCCGATAGTAAACAGTCGGGCGGACAAATTTCTATGCAGATTACCATCGCGCAGATATCAAGGCATTGGTGAATCAGTGTGCCAGAAATAACCCATTACGGAATTTAGCCGGTTCTCCAGAGGATGTGAAACAAAAGCAAACGTAAGTGAAAAGCTGGGTCCGCAAATGGCCAAAACTGTCATTTGTCGATGATCTTACCTAACCTATTTACAAAACAGATAATCGGAAACTCAGAAGCCTGCACATCATGTGCGCTTTAAGATTTTAAGCTAGAAAGGTATGATGAGTACGATCTATAGATAGAATCAAAACTCTGAGATGTCGATGCACAGATGAACGGGATAGACTGATAAACCAGAAGACAGAACGCACTGCAATGAGATTGCGGATGATTGGAGAGTACCGAAAAATGAAGAATAAATCACCCAGATCAAGTAGAGTGAGTGTAATAGGCAGCGATCAGGATAGAATGCTGCGAAGAGCAAGTTTCGGAGATTGCACAGATGTGGTAGAACTGCGTGTCTGTCGTGTCGGCCAATCGTGTAAATAAATGCTGTTCGATCCCTCTTGATGATAGTGACCTTCAATAACTTAAATTCAAGGTTGGTAGAAGCTTGCATAAAACCATCAGCATCTGGGAACGGCAAAGTACGACTCTCACCGATTCGCGGCTGTTCCACTCGTCAGATGGGTCAGTTGTATAAGAAAAAGATTATTCAGCCATCGTCAAAGGAACAGAAGGAATATTCTGAGCAGGTATCCGGTGGTCTGGAACAAACAACACAGACTACGGGGCGCAGACGGTCAGCTATTGGATGTTTTGCTTCCCGTCGTTGAACCAAGTGAACCAGGAACTTACACAGTTGAAGAAAAACAAGGTTTGCCGTCAATATCTCCCTCCTCCCGTTTACAAAGATGGCGACGAACGATCGACCAAACAACTGGCACGGCTTGGGGAACGGAAAGGGTATTTTAATGTTACAATTTATCAATGGTTAGCCCTGCCTTTAAATAAGGCCGGTAGTCAATGTGGTGATTACAAGAACATCACTCTTATTCCAGTTGCCACCTAGTGACTTACGAGTTTAACCATGTGTCGGCGAATCAAGATCACTGGATGGTAATTTCGTGACCGCAGCTGAACTACTTAGATATCTGCCTTAAAATGGACCCCAGATATGGTCAACCATCCTGGAAGTTTTGGACTGAGAACCCGACCCGCCAACTGGAACTACCCCAGAGCTGTTTCCTCTGAAAAGAAGCTCCAGAGGAACACATGAAGCTGTTAATATGACTGCATTTCAATTGTGCACACAGGTTGAAAGCTTACACGCAAATGCCTCGACCATACGCTACTCCGAGTACTGTTCATCAGAAGCGCCTGATCGCTCCATTCTTGTTCAGATTCATCATGCAGGAGATTATAAGTGTTCCAGGAAACGAATGGTTATAGGGTAGAGACAAACCACTATTAGACTGCTGGATATACTTTATGCGCACGACATCGTTCTATTGGGCCCTACCGCCGAAGGTGCGCACAGTAAGGTGAAAAATCAGGGTGGCCCATATCAATGGCTTTTACTAGGAGACGCGCCTCCTAACGGCCAAGAAGCATCAGGCCGTATCGACCGATCGACCCAGTTCGGATTATACGGTCGCGGGTGGTATCACAGTACTACTCGGCAAATCAGACTGGCCGTGTGATATCTGGACTACGTCCACCTAATGAACTGTGTGGTCACGTCTTCTCCTCGGTTTTGGGTCGAACGATCGAAAGCGTAATCAAAGGTGCGATCATTGTGTGACGCTTTGAACTTACAAAACGTTACTTCAAGATTAGGACGCACTCGCCCTCAATCTCTATTGGAGACAGTCTGCTTGAAACTGTGGACGGTATGATATTAGAATACTGCTAACAAGAGTACCTGTTGTCTTTGCCATTCTTGACCATCTTTAGTCTATAAAATACGATCACTTGCGACCGAAAGGAAGAGTATACAATGCCTGTGTGCGACCCATCCTGCTCAGTCTGAGGGAAATATCACCTGTGAGACGGAAATGTGAGCAGGTTAGAGAAGATTGACCAAGATCGTCACCGGCAGCTAGACCGCACCAATTGGGACGGTCTCATGAACAACACAGCTATCCGTTAGTACGTACTCAGTAAAACTTGCTAGACCGTCAATTGGTCAAACAATAAAGATGCAGTTGGGCTCGACTACTTTTTTGCACGCCAGCAGAGCGTCTGCCACGCCAAACGTTAGTTACGGAGACAAGCAACCATGACACCGACAACCAACCAACGTGGCAGTTCGGCTGACTGAAGTCGATCGCCAGGTTGGGGAAGTGAAAAACCGTTATAAACAATATGCGACGTGACAACGTGCTGTAATCAATGGTGGGACTATGCGTAACGTTGCCATCGACGTCTCCTAGTAAATCTCGTTTCGTCTAGTCTTCAGCTTTATTTTCTTTCGGGTAACACTTTTTCTCCCCCTACACACTTCTCTTGTAATGATAGTATTGGATCAAGCTTGTTACCGTCCAGGAATGAATGAAATGCAGGAGAGTCCAGCAAGACTTGATTGTTCAAGTGAACAGGTTTGGTAAGTGCGGTAATCAAGGTGAAACACCAATCGCCATAAATATGACACGTGGAAAACAGCCCCTAGCAAAGTAGCCGGTCGACAAGTACGGTGAGAATAGACACAGCTTTGAGCACAACCTTGTTTTCATTCTATCAAATGCGCCCGCATTACTTTTAAGATTGGCGGTAGATATAAACACAGCACTAGCTGGTTTCGTTCAGACAATTATTGAAACGGAACTACCAATCAATGGAAGCATTCGACTGTTAAAGAGACTGGGCGAGGTTGTCGTGAGTTATGTAAGCTCACCGACTGGCTAAAATGACAGTAAAAGGGAAACAACCCTCCTTTATTTCGACGGTCACAAGTAAGAACTAAATAACCCGCCAAAACCATCAACCCTCTCACGGCACCAGTTACTCGTGCCAAAATAACTGGGAGCCATCACAAGTGATCGAAAAAGACAACAATTCAGTAAATTAAATATGTGAACTAATACCACAGAATATCTGATCGTCGATTTGGTTCCTGTGGTGTCGTGTTAGGGCTGTACGAATAAGTTCACTCAACGACCAGGTATGCTTAGTTCAAAACCTCTACGCTCACCCACAACGGTAGCAAGTAAACGAATAAAGTTGATCAAGAGCATGATCAACGCCACGTGATCACCACATCCAGCGACTGTGATCGTAAACAAAACGACAAGGGGAAAAGCCACCAACACACCGGTAGGGAGCGAGGAATGTTTTGTTAGTCATCAGATCACAATTAATAAAGGAACTAGGAGACAGACCATGGCCCCAAACTCTCTTTGGAAACAATCAAATGTCAATCAAGACAGAAGTTTCGGAGTGATCTGGAACAGACTAACTGACGAGCTCTTTCTGTTGGGCCACCGTCTGTATGCTGCTGAACTGGATGTAGATGCCAATGGTGGGTTGAAAGTGTACATCAAAAAGTTGGGCGGAGTAGGCAATTTCTCAGCGGCATCCACTTCGTTGGCGTCTGTCTTTTAAAGCCGCACGTGGCTGGCTTATCTGATCTATCGTTGGATGCTCACCACAATGTCACACAGAACTCTCGATCTCCGGTTATTGATTCCTGCAGCAAACCAGCCCGGAGGTCCGCTTTTATAGACTCGGGCGTGTGCTAGGTCTCCGAAGTTGAATAACACCGTGTCGATGATGGAAGGCTTCATCTGGCTAAGTGAGCCGAAGAGCATCAAGCCATCATGCAATTGTCTTCCGAAAGCTGCAGTGGATGATGCCAGATTAACCATGATAACGAGTTAAATCTTTGATCACTCCCCCCTAACTGACTTTAACAAACACGCGTGTAAGGGTATAGGTGAAACGTTCTGGCTTGGCGGTTAGACTGAGGATCTTACAACGGAAAATGGGTGTGTATGATGTTACATAACGCACAAAACCGGTAATACTGTCTAGTGTCGGACTCAGTCTTAATGTGACATCAGGATTGGCAGAACAACTGCTGACGCAATGAATTGGTGTACGTCATCTTACTACGTTGCACCGTAGATGTAACCGAAAAATTAGAAGGATCGCCGACAACAAAAGGGAAGTTCACTCCACGAAACTCATCACCAAAATCGACACGCAAATCATGGAGGTACTGAGCATCGTCACGGTTAAAACGAAAGTCTTCTCAGAACTGTGGCGAACTGTAAGTGATGGAAACAGCTTTCAGCCATTTCTTCCATAACAGCATCCATTCCCGGCCTTCAAGCGATCAGTCGCCGTGTAAGCTACATAAAACTGATTCAGAACACCACTCTTGGATAAGTTATACGTAGAAGAATAAACGATGGTGTTCGGTATAAAATACCTAGTGCAAATGTATGTGTATCCACTTACCGTAAGTTTCTGCTTGTCGGATGTCTGTAATCCGTAGGTACTACGTTTAATGTTGATGAGGTTTAACAGAATGTGAACATGCCACTTCGATGAAAAAGAATGATGTTCAAGCCAGCAATCTCAAATGCGAGAGTCGGTGCCCATGAGAAAAAAACCGAAGATTAGTCGAACAGAGTTTAAAAAATAGATATGGTTTAGTATATACCAAGTGAAACGAGTGTATGTACAAATAAAGATTCTGTAGAGGAAAGAAAGTATACACTTCATTGAAATGACTAATTCCGGGCACGGTCCTGTTCCGGGAACACGTTAGCAAAATCATCTGTTTTTCGCAACCTCCGCATGATGTGTGGACGGACAGTAGCCATCTCGGCTGTCAGTTTGACCACGCAGTTACTTCGAAACATGGTCATCAGATCCAGTTTCACTGCGCCAGCGATCTCTTTGATGGTGGAACCACCTCGGCCGAGTACGTGACGCTGAATAGGAGAAAATGGTGGAGCGAACTGTTCGGTGATGTGACCAGCACAATTTTAATAAACCGGTTAATTACAGTGGCTGTTCCTCATGCGTAATCAGGGATTCGAGTCATCACATTTGGCAGTGGCTTTAGCATACACATCCTTGATGTCGAATAAGAATGCACATACACATGACCTCAATCGTGACTATCGACGTTAACAGCCGCCGTTTGGGCATACACCACCGGGTTGTGTGGTGGATGATCGAGAGAAGTAAGTATCGTGTATGACACCCACATCGACTCGATGCGCACTGATATGGTCAGATCACCAAACTGTAATAATAAAGTTATTGTTAAGAAAACAACGTGAAAGCAGACAACGAGATCGACGAATAAACACACACATGATGAACGTACTAGCTACTAGTCCTGGTCTTATGGAACATTATGTTCGTCGATCCACTGAACACGATGTATTTTTGATTTTCAACCGATAAACGAACGCTCTCAGCCAGTTAAAGGCATTCTGCCCCCAGGATTTACGGTTTCTTTGCCAAAGCTGGAGGTATCCACCGGGTTAAAAACTGTTAGCAGATTACACGGAGGAGATCATTCTGTTAATTTCTGTTGGAACGATTTTGGAGTTCACACAAGCAAAGTCAAGAAAATGATCTCGTGGAATTATGAAACATATCCGCTTTGGCAACAAGGCCAGACACAACGGGTGCAAGTAAAATGACTGATTAACTCAAAATCAAACATGTCGCAGAATTGCACTGTAAATTGCAGAAGCGTTCACTGACAGTATTACTTTCGAATGAGTGCGAGCTTTTGAGCCAAAGACTTTGATTGAGAACCGTAACTGTTTTCCTATCTAGCTCCGGGCGTCAGCCCAGATACACAGCCCACATACAACTGTGAGTATATGTACTATCAATACCACAATGCATCGGTCATTTCGCGGTATACACTGGGTCGCCCCATCTGCTGCATACAGCAGGGTAGATAGGTGAAAACATGCTATTGCTGACCTCTCCCCAAATGCACTATCAAATATAGCTCGCAGGCCTCTTCCGGCCATAATTTTTAGTAACTACTCCCCCAGGTTCCGCAATACATAGTTAGCCAGAGTGACACTGTGCCGATGAGTATGTAGGTGAAACATTCTGCTTGGTGGTTAGCCTGAGGATCTGAAAGAGGAGAATGGGTGTGTATGAAGTTACATTAGACAAAAACCGCCCACTTATCGCCCGACTTCAAGTCTCTCTCGTTCAATGCTTAGAGAAAACCATAATGTGGGCCCTCAAAGTTTATATTCCAAAACGTGTAGGTGAACAGGCCGCCGCCGCGTAAATGGTAGGTTCGTTGAATGTCAAGATGTGCTGCATTTCAGAGATCACAATAGAAGGTGGTAGTCAACGTGCGGAAATAATAGCACTCGTACTGATTACCCGATACTATATATACACTTCAGGTTACACAACGACTGCCGATACCCGTCAGGCTGGAGTACATAAAGCTCTCCGCACGACGGCCGCAATCACACTAACAGACTGGATTCCTGTTAGGGGAAGACTTTGTGACGTCCGCTTCGCACGCTTTGTTAAGATTAGCTCTAGATTCAAGACTTGCAGAAATCCCTTCATTGTGTCTTCTAACGCTCTAACTGACCATAGTGACTACGGCATCAAGAACGCGTTTTATTCGCATCTGGCCGTTCTCATTCGGTCGACACGTGAGTCTGACACAGTCGATCAAACCAGAAATAGGAACACCCAGGTCGGCCGCCTTGGTAGGATCGACTCTCGGTTTGGTGGCAGGATTGGAGCAACATCACATCACTCAGATAACGGCGAGTAATTGCTGTAGCTGTGCGCTGAGCATTAGCTACTTGTAGCCAAAACTAGCTTTAGATATCCCGCACGTCACTCTTATACTTGGTACCTATCTTCTCCAAATAAGGCATGGTCTCAGATGGACCACACAGGTAGTACCTATAGGTGGCGTGATTCGACTCATCACTGTGGTTCTCATTGGAGCGTATACTTGGATTCAGAACATGCATTGGTAGGTTGCCGTTTTCGTCCTGTCTTTCCTGAGCATCGACTTCATCGATAGCAACTACTGGCTGCTGAGTAATTGGCTCTACCATCGCCGAAGTATAAGTACCAAAATCACCTGGAAGGCAAATTTAGAAGGTCTTAACGCGAAGATCCTAGTAGTCGCCGGACCAAAATCTCATAGGCAGTTTATTATGAAGCAGGGATACAGTAGCATCCGGCACGGCGGTTCCTATGTCAAACAAACGCCGGATCCCAGGAAAACCCATGAAGACGTTAGACGCCAGGCTGAACATTCATTCTAACAGTTCATACAACAAATTTGGCGGAGATGTCCGTAAGAAGCTGAAGCGTGACCTGATCGCCGATCGTGAGACTCCCCCCGTTGGGAAAACTGAGGGAATGGAAACTGCTTTTGTTTCAGAGAAAAGACTGTTCAAACTTATCCGTGCTATTGATCCAAAGCTACTGTCTATCAATGGAGCCATCAGCGAGACGGATGGCACACTCGTCCGTAAAAAGTGTAGAAGGTTAGAGTGGTGGGTGGAACACCCTGGGGGTCAATTATGCTAGTCTTCTGCTCTCACTGCGTTGCCGCCACAAACGTGCAATATAACACCAGCTGAGTAGATTGAGTACCACCCACTAAAACTGAGACCTGTAGCTGCATCTCCACTCCTAAACCAACACCGACGGTTGACCTAGGTGGTTTCGTGTCGCCACTTCTTAATAAGACGGAGAGACGTTAGTGTGGGCCTTGACTCCGTTGGTTCGCTTTGTTAAGACAAAGGAAACCATCACTCCATAATGGAATCACCAGATGACTGCTCTCATATTCAAGGAAAAAAACCGGGAGCTCCTGCGAAAATCACACAGAAAACAGCACGACTGCGTTAATTACTAACCCACTAGCATCCGACATATTCCTTAGACACATTGCGGCTCGAGAGAGACCCACTTGGAAAGAACATGCAGGGTTTCGTCTTGGGCAAATATGTATCGGTCAAATTACAGCAATTTGCTGAATTCTGCAATAAAACCACGTGTACGACCGGTCAACAATCTCTGTATATCTCCAACAGGATGCGCTCAACTCAGTAAACCGGTCTGAATTATTAGAATCACTTAAACACACAGGTGTACCGACCTGCCATGAGAACAGGCCGTCGGCGCTTTCCTTGCACAATGCACATGAGGTAAGGGTTTACGGTCAACTATCCGACGGTTTCAGTACCAGCAGTGGCGTTCTTCCAGTCTGCCCACCCTCACCGTTTTGGTTCAATCTGGTACCGACGATATAATGCAGGACCGACTGAGGCATGTAACGACATGCTCGCGTGCACATCTTACCTGTTGCATGACTGAATGATCTCGATTATCATGCTGCAGACAAAATGTTAGTCAACATTTTGCAATCAGCACAGACTGCTAGAAACTATTTCATGTTTTGCGGAAGATGTCGGAATGGGCGTTCCAACCTCAAAGTACAGAGTGCTTCTGTAAGACTGCTGTGATTATGTAGACTTAATGGTGGGCAATGAAGTTGTTGAGGTTACTGACGGGTTTGTATACTTGCGAGACTGCTTAGACGACGGCAGATGTATTGGGAATGAAACAGAAGCGAGTATCTTCAATCTGAGGCACCTCTGACAACAGAGCTATTGGTCTGAGGCTAAAGGGATGCACATGTAAGGCGACAGTGAAGATTAGATTGATATATAGCTTTGAAATTTGGCCGGTCAGATCACAAGACGAGATCCGTCTTCACCTGTCTGACCACCGATACTTGCGTCCGATCACCCGAATCAGGTGGCACCAACGAGTAAACAACGGAAAGGTTAGGAAGCGGGTATTTCCTACTGACTGCCAAGCAAGCTCTTCTGCTCGATCCTCGTGTTCACACAGACTTAGATGGCTAGGTCACGTACTAAGGATGCCAGCTAGTCGTCTACCACACCGAGCACTCCTTGCCCACACTGCATCCGACTGGCGCAAGGTAGACAAATGATGAGCAGCTGGCGTAGGAAAATAAAAACGTTCACCAACAGGCTGTCGTCCACTGCAGGTCGACTTCGTCTTCCACGCTAAGCCCCGCTCAATTCACACAGTCCGTCACTGGAGACGTCAGATGAGATGGTAGCTAATCGGGCTCAGGGGCGTAAATGTTATCGTTGTTTGGCCGAGTCGTCTGTGAAGTGAGTGGACTTAATAACGCGGAGCAGCGAAAGCCGAAACAAGCTGTCTTACTGATAATGCCTTACTTTCATTTATGGCTCGTTTGAAAATACCCAGTAAAGTCTGGAGATTAACGATGTAGCAAACAAGACTTGCTCTCTGTGTGGTCATCAGAATAATTATAACACAACTTATATCTCAGTCGCCTGTTCACATTGGTGTGTGGACATAGATATAGCTAGCTTTCGTAGTTAGACCCGTTCTCCCTTCCCTTCTTTCCTCATCCCAGTTCTTGTACACGGTATTTCTGTTACCTCATGGTTGTATGCCAGTTAAGCATCAGTGGGAAATACTGATATTTGGTGTGTGATGATGATAACGACTCTAACACACAGGCCTAGTAAACGACTAACAATGATGATACGGATACTACATTTGAAGCGCGGAGCCCTAAGGGAAAGAAAAACAAGAGTTTTGGATCGTTATAAAAAGCGTTTTTGGAACAATATTGAGTGGTCATTTTAATACTGGGATCAAACAAACAAAGTGAATCGTATTACTCTGTTGCAAACGTGGCATCAGTGTGCATACTTAGTTCTCCGGGAATAAACAATTCAACAGCGTTTCAGTCCAAAATGGAACCACGCGTGGGGTCCACAGCGTTGACGATGCACTCCAGATATACACCACTGGAGGCACCTCCAGATGACAGACGCTTAGAAAAATTTACCAAATGTAGATAGTTTGAATGGGTACGCTTTCGAAAAGTGTTGCACATATGTGCTATCCGGAAGGATATTATAGTCGGTCAGGTGACAGAACTGCGTGAACATTTCAGTAGAACGGCTAGCTAATCCTCAGTCCAATTCACAAAGTGGACCGGGGGTTGTTCAGTAACGATGGTGGGATCTGGGATCAGGTTAAGGTCAATGATGTAATGAACACCCACTCCATCTCTGTTACAGGTTGGAACACGCACTGCTAAAGTAGAGTGCGAACAGTTTTACGTTACTTGAAGAAAAGCTCAAAACCCTTTAGCCAAGTTAGGTGCAACATATTGAAAACCATAGATCTAAGAATTAGCTATGTACGTCGCTCATTCTTAAGAGTAGTTGATGTCTGCCTGTTCGGGCGTTTCGCTTTTTGATCAGCACTGAGAGAACTGTTTTCTGAAGTTCACGGAGGTTTAGGATTGTGTCTTTAATTACCATTCATTGCTAAATCTTGCTGCCGCGTCTAATCCGTAAAAGTCGCAAACTCCAGAAAACACTCCGATCAGATAGTAGATAACGTGTAATGTGGTAGACGATTTCGGGTTACATCATCGGTATATAAGCTCACTATGTATAAGTACAAACGTCTAAACTGTACGGATGAACCCAATTGTAAATTCTGCCCTGCGTTTTACTTCAGAGGTCAACTGGGTATCACTAGAACTTAACACCCGAAGGTCAAATCAAACAGACAACCACCGCAAACAGCTCGGTAATGTTTCTATATCAACAAACACCTACGAGTAGATATGTGAAATCAATATGAAATGGCACACGTTCAAAATGGTATGTTCCGAGAGAGTTTTCGACGGTCAGTGATCAAGCACAAACAGAAAATGCCCAAATTCATAATGGCGGCCGAGCGACCCTCAGGCGGGCATAATTATGTCATCAAACATACTGCTGACAAAGAGGGGGGAGTAGGCGGAGAGTGAGAAGAAAGTGCAAACCACTAACTAACCACTTGTGACCTGATCACTGGTTATGAAAAGATGCTACTCAGTAGACGTTAAGAAAACGAATACATCAACGGTCGAGCATTGAAATATGAATTATACCAGGCATCCTAGGTGATCACACTCCGTAGCCACTGAGTGAACCATTTCAACTGATAATACTGAGTTACAGCGCTTCGATAGTGCTTCCACAGAGAGTAGCCCTCTATCCCCTCCTGTAACACAATAGGCCGAGATAGCCTATTCATAAACACTCACCAAATGGCGTTCACTCCGACACTGGATGCGCGCGTGCACAAACACGCGGTCATCACCCTCACTAGCCAGACCAGGTGTGCAGGCACGCTCGCAGTCGTCCACAAGAATGCGCACTGCATACGGCACTTCGTCCCGCAATCGTTCCAGACACTGAGCCCATACAGCCATACGAACTAGTTCGGTTGGTTCGTGATCGGTAACCAGCAAAGGGGACAACATCCATAATCGTCCTGGAACAGCCCTCGATATAAGGTAGTTCTGAAAGGGATGTAAGTGCAAACAGTTAAAAGATATTAACCAACTAAGATCTGAAAAGATAACGAACTGGTGGGGAAAAATTGTTAAGCAAATCAAGTTGGATAAAAATTTGGAAGACTGCGGTCCGAAATATACCCACAATGCACCGTTAATCATGAAATTGGATAAGTTGGAACAGCCTCACACGGAAGCATTCAACTGCAAATGCACGTCAGAAATGCGGAGCTGAAACTTTGCTTCCAAATCAGGGTTTGCTGCTGAATAGATTCATTGTTCCTAACATATCTAATATGTGAAATGTACCGACATCGTAAGTAGCCTGTAAATAGACATTTGTCTTTAGTGGAAAGCAGGTGCAGAAGCATTTCTAGCATGGCTCATGATGGAGGACTGAAAATAACTTAGAGCCTACGGAAAAGTCGATACTTAATTTCTGCATTATGTTAACTATTTCGCGATTTCATCCAACAGTCTGCGATCTCGGTGAGTAATGCCGAGTGCGATGAACGATGACATGTTTAAAAAGCCAACAAGCAACCGTAGCTCGATTTCACCCGGCACTGAATAGAAGGGCGACCGTGAAAGGCTTGAACGCAATCTGACTAAAGGCTTGCGCAGAGACAGTAAGCATCACTTGGCCGAACGGATGAAAACATAGAGCAAGCCTTTTTACCAGAGAATAGCAGAAAGCCGTTTTTTCTTATTTGTGCTTGTGATGGCCAACAAATCGGTGTAAACGGAACCATATGCGAAACGTCGGCTCATTTATCAATAACCGGACGCGACGGCAAGAGAGATGGGCTGAACATTTTGAGGAGCAGCTCAGCTGGCCTCAACAGGACACGAATGGCCAGTCATCGCGTTCCATGCGACCCTACGTCAGAAGCAGCAGCTTTTGAGCTGAACTTACTGGAGCGTAACGAGGCCCTGGACTAGACCTCCCCTTTCCTTCTCTTTTCAATTACGGTGAAGAGAGATTGGTGTGGGAACTGAAAAATGCACGGGGTTTGGGAAACTAAAAAGGTATCTTGTGGTTGACGTTAATCAAGCGTAATTTAGTTTTCAAAATGGAATTCGAGATACCAGCCTAGTGTCTGTTGCGTCAAAGTTACTCAATGGCCTCATTTTACATCGGCTCACTAAGTCCAAAGGAAGTGCGACGCGTGAAAAACAGGCAGACTTCTGGTGTGTTTGAGGGTGCACTGATCACAATTTTACATTGCGTCAGGTCTCGGGGCATCGACGCCCCTACAAGCAGCCGAGGGCCGCGGTCATTTTAGACCTAAAGGTTGCTTTAGATTCAGCTGCTCGTAATATTCTTTGGAATCGTCTTTTTCGCAAGGGAGTTCCAGAAAAATACGTGAACCTATTGAGATCACTGTAAGTCCACTCTGCAAATAAAGTGATGTTTTACGGACAACTGTCTCGGGTGCTCATAACTTCTAAAGGCATCGATTTCACCCTTCATACTCCGAAAAAATTTTGGAAGGTGCACTTGGAGAATTCAGTGGGCATGGTGCTGAGCTTTTTCCTGGCGTTCCGTTGACCGACCTGGGGTACTCCATTGGCATCGTCTTGATAATCTGTCCACCAAGAGCATTCAGAACATGCTGAACAGGTCAACGACGGGGCTGGTGTGTATGGGGTGTGCTTTGTACCTTCAAAATGTAACGTGGTTCTACAAGATTGGGGCATTCCTGCTCCTACCTGCTTCATTGCAGGCAATTCACTTGAGACAGCGGACAATTCTATATAAGCACGTAGCACTAACTTACCGGTGGATGCCATTGCTGGTGAGATATCATCGAAGATAGCAGACGCAACGGTTCGGGTTGCCAACCCTTGTACTCTGTGGAGTCGAACAGACATCCGATTGTCGTTGAAAGAAGGGATATATATATATATGATTTGTATGCGTCTTTCTTTGCTCCATAGTTCAGAACCGCCGCTTGTTCGCGACGAAGATGTCAACAGACTTGTTATTTGGCCAGTATTGTCTCCGCCAAGTAGCTCATATCAAAGGGAACGACTACACGAACAAGCTGGCCAGTAACCAGCGCGTATATTGGAACGTTCAGGATACGCAGTCAACTGGTCAACTAACCAAGTTACACAAACTTCGATGGTTGAGTCATTTTCTCCACAAGCCAGTCGCGCAATTACCGTAGCAGGCATGCTAATGATAGGGCCACCCAGAGTTGGGTAATGTCGCGGGATAGTCAAGCAGTGACGTGGATACGAAATATGAAAACCCTGATTATCCCACTGTGTCATGTGAGTAAGTGTCGCTTGCCTGGTGGAGGTCCTCATGAGCACTCAAATCCCTAGCCAGAAATGCCACCGGGGATAGTAATATGCTACAGTCAATGGTGTATTCATACCGTTTCCAGCTGCTCCGTCACATCTTGTTTGATCAGCTCTTACCCGTCCCAGCACGTCTGTCTACCAGGATCTTGTCGCTGTTTTGGTTAGCGGTAGTCCCAGCCCTAGTATCTTTCGGAAGAGCTGATGGCCGCGATGAGTGAATTAATGAAATAACCAAACGATGGCCCACTAACAGCTTTTTCGAATACATGCTAGCGGACAGTCGTGTTGCTCACGAGTCCATCCCAGCTGATACGACTTGACTGACGGTGATCACCTTGGTCAATCACTTCTTACCCGTCCACAGCTTCGTCACGCACAGACATTACTTTCTAACCACAAAGCAGTGTACATAGTACAGAGACATACAATCTTCCCTTCGGTCTTGAATGGGCGTGTTTTTCAGTCCGAACATGGTCAAGGTTGGTAAAAACGTGTAGTCGTCGACAGAGTCATAAGCTGATGCGGTTAAACGGTTCACTGCCCAAGGGGGACTGGCCCCAATGGAGGGAGTGAGAGTGTGAGTGCCCGATTACGAGCACTGGAGGTAGTGGCGGTGGAGGGGTTAATACATATCCGCTGGCCATAGTAGCATTGACTTTTGCAAACAAATTTGTCGGTGGAATAGTGGGTGGTAACGGTAATGGTGGGACAGGAGGCAGATTTCCAGTATCTCTGAAGTCAATACCCTTAGGTGTACTGAGTGCTGCGGGTGATCTGTCTCAGTTTACAGTCAACCAATGTTTATCTAAAATCAACCTTTCATAAGTATGCTCTGCAGCCTCTTCCGCAGCACCGCATGTGGTGAATTGTGTGAAATCGCAGTGCTGTTTGGGATGAAGGTTAACTGAACGCAGTTGTCCGGATTGATAAAAGTGACTGCGCAAACCACGTTCCGTAAGGTCTTCACGGATGCTTCCAACGTATAAAGTCGTGACTGCACGATCTACTGGGGTTATCAATTTTGGCATGCTATCTAAATTCAAGAGCAACCTCGACAGAACTATCATCATGACCATGATACCAGTCTCTCAAGTTCTGTTCCGAATAGCAGATCATCTGGATATAAAGCCTTTTCTATGCGCACAGTCGTCGCCGCGATGACATTCAACCTTCACACAAAACGATCACATATGAGGTCGATTGCGTAAATAACAGGGCGCTGTACGTGCGAGTCTAAGAAGATCAGATCATCCACCATCACTCCAGACGCTGGCCGCAGTTGTGTTAGGCAGTGCTTCCTCTACTAGTTGATGGCCACCATATGGGGTTGTGATATCACCATCAGCGTCCAAATTTTGCTCAATCTGCAGGTAGAACTATTCGCAACTGACATCACTTTTTGGAAGCTGCTGAGAGAGGTGTAGTGCCCTCCCACAAATTTCAACTGGTAATCCACATTCAAGATCGAATATAAATGTTTGACAAACACTGTTCACTTTGGTACAATTCTAGCAACTTTCGGTTTTCTTGAAACGGGTCTTCGGACTAGGACATCAACGAAACACCGTGAAAGGAAGATTACAAATTTTGCATTTCTTTTCATAATGTTCTTTCACTATCTGCATAAACGGGCTACGTCCCAGACAGATCTCACAAGAAATAGGGAAAGAAGAATCCTCCAGCTTTTGATGGTTATAGGTGTTAGCATGTTTAGAGGCTACCTTTGTCAAGCGAACGGTGAGCGGGGTACTATACATTGATACACGGCAGAGAACCGTACAGGTGCTTCTTCATGGCAGTCAAGGATCAGTGAGAACCACTGTTGTCTATGGTGTTATGGCAGTGGTAGTATAAATAATTTCTTCGTCCGTACGTTTTAGAAAGCATTAATTGCGTATCAGTAAACCCCTTAGAACTATCAACATACGACCCATAAGCTGGTACCAGAACGACAACTACAGGAACAACATGTCTCGGACCAGAGTATTCACTATGAAATACATAGCGATGCTTGGCGTCTTCGATTGACTGTTGCATAATCCATTGGCTTCCACGCTTGAGCCGCATAGCGTCTCCATACGGCCAAACGTCTTTTCTCATGTTGAAGAACCACACTTCACAATGGAGACTGCAATATGCATAGATGTGTAGAAGCCTCACAGTACTGTCGGTGCGCCGTACTGGGGGCACAAACTATACGACAATGCAGCAGTATGACCAAGCTGAACACTCAAATCGGCAGCCGACACGATGATGTCACGGTGCTTGGTCTGTATCAGAATTTTGACAAGAGCAAAATAAAGCGTATTCATGGTAAAAAGTGAACCCCGAAATATAGTTTATGTGTGGCAGTTAAGCATTAGTGTTAACCACTGATGTATTGCTGTCTATGATGATGATGATGATGTTATGTAATTAATAAACAACCCTTTTTCGATTTGCGCCAATACCGATTAGTCGGTGTAATAAATCCGATAAAGCGCAAGCGGCCATTCACTGAGATCTAAGAGAACAAGCACTACTCCTTGTCGGAACTCAGTGCTATTTCCACTCTGCATGGATTACAAGATTCACCTTTAGCGTCAATACAGACCCCGAAGAAGTATCTGAGTCAAAAATCGTCTACAGGCGAGCTTAACCGGACAGACCTATAAGTTCATATTTCAAAGATATAGCGCACATCAAGCCCCCGGCTTGAATAAGTAATCGCCGGGGCAACTCACTGACTTATCCACCAGATATTTCGGTTTAAAAAACACTGGCGGAAACCTCCAATGCACAAAGGTTTTCATACATGTCTTAAATTACAAATGGACTGCTCTTACAGCTGAAGGCGGCTACCGAAAGGCTGCTTGACCAGCGCACATCAAGGTTAGAGAGCCGCCCAATGCCTGTACATCACCTACTCCACTGACAACAATTGGGTGATATGTGGAAGCGCGTTCACCAAAAACTGTCGAGAAAAGGCCAGCATGAAGTGGGAAACTTTCATGTCAGTACTGAACGGGCAGTCAACAACACGGCGACTCCGCCCGAAAGAACCAGAGCTAAGTGGTAACAGCCACAGACCATCAATCAAACTGCTGCAGTTCCCACCTGGCTTCCACGAACGCTCCTATCTAGATGTAGACAGAGTCAGTATCCAGTCAACCTGTAACTTTATGTACTACATGATAGCCAACACTGCGTAGTTTGAAATCGGAAAGACCTAACTTTAGAAGATTACACTATTCGACATTTTTCGTGTCGTTTGTGAAAAAAAAACGACTAGTTATCGCCATCATCCTTATCTACTGAGACCATAATCACACAAACTATTGTTTGGGCATTGAAACTTCGATTACCAACTGAAAAGATTCCTAATCGGCGATCAGCGTAAGAGACCCGTGTAGTTTCACTGTTACCATTGTAGCACTGTGGAGTTATGATAGTCCAGTACTTTTTCGATCGTGTTTGAATACACAACAAAATAGACCGTGGGTTCGCTCAGCAAAATGACAACTAACAAATAAAGAGATCAAACTGGAGACTGGACAGCGGAGTCAAACAATCACAGGCTCGCAAGGCAAGAAGAGATCATCCTAGTAGCGTGGTTAGCTTTCATGTAACTAAAACACTTCCATTTAATGGTCAAAAGCGATCGTTAACCCATATTATTTCACTTTTAAACGACAGGAACTAAGCCCTTCAAGTTGTTTCGTCCTAGATCAACATTCGAGAGTTGGTTCGCTGGTATCGTCACCGCTGACATCCATCTCGCGAACCCCAACAATCTGGAGTTCTATATGATTGTTATTATCCAGTATCTGGATTGGACAGCGTTAAGAGAACCAACAATCGTTCACCTAAACACATGGATGCACAACACCTCTATATTTCTCCCATAATCGATCATATTGTCTTTTGTAACCCTTCTTCTTGCTCAATTGTAAGATATAGGTACCTTAATGTTGACTGTTGGGATTTAGGCGTAGACGGTTTGAGAAAAGAATTCCCATCTTGATGGTGGTGGTGGAGGTGGTGATAACGATAGTGCGTGGGTCAGCTGAAAACGAAATGGCAAACAAACCTATCATCAACGTTAGTTGAGCTGAATATAATTGTGTTCCTAGAATGATTATAAAACATCGAACATAACCATAATTCCAAATTTCTTTTTACATACCACTTTTAGTAATGATCACGGAGACACAAGAGAAAGGGGCTTTCACCATAAAAAAAATGTCCGCTTGAGAAAAAACGGCAGAAAAAAATGTTTTAGAAACAACGTTATGATAACAGTGTGATAGTAACGTTGTGAAAAACAGTGACATTGACTAAAGAACGCACCCGCAAACGGTCAACACCATCTCCCGTAGCTGAAGATACCATGAACACTTCGCTGAATCCGGTCCAATCAGTGACACCCTTTACCGCTAAAGATACTTCAAGCCAACGTTTCCGACGCGCGGCTACTTCTTCTGGTGAAGCTGACTTTAACATCAATTGCTGCTTCAATGTTTCTAATAACGGTTGAAAATAAGCGTCTTCTGTATTGGCTGTTTCAAGAGAGGTCTCACATTCTGTAGGGCTGGTATCCGCAGAGTCGCATTCGGGTTCCAAATCGGTGTGCTCAATTGGACTGTCCACCACCGAATGCGTCTGTGGTGTGTAGTTGGTGAAGTAATCGTCTATAGCCAACCGTTCGACTTCTGTCACTAGCCTTGTGGTACCCGCTACAAATGAAATGGCATGAAAGAGAACATTATGGGTAACCGATCGGCAAGTTATGATGACAAAACTTTCCTCCAGCAGTAGTCAAATTTGAGACTTTCACATTCAAAGAGAAAACCGTAACCAAGCGATGAGCAAAAAACATTAGAACGTAACTAGAATGTAAGAGACAATTTGCCGGTAAGGAAGAGAGACGGGTACAAAGCATCAGGTAGTTTGTAAATCCAGTATGTTGACCAGTTTACAAACGGCTGGCGATATGCTCCGTTGACTTCCCGTTTCAAACCAACAGGACGTTCATTCTCACCTTCAATGCCAAATACGCTCGACTGGTCCGCATTAACACGCCCTCATAGTAAACAAATTTAGTATGTTCCGGTACCACCAGCACCGAGTACGCCATTAATCATGAAATCTAGGGTGTATCCTAATATGATGTTGGTATGGTCATAGTATCTGGCAGAAAAACGATGTGTAAAGTCAGTGTCAAATTTTGTCTTCTTACTGTTCAGGTTCAGTGTGATGAGATAGTGACGGCACGGGGTTCGCATTGAACACTACCTCGGAGTTTACCAAAGGTGTGTAGATATGAGAGGCTTGGGTCCGACTAAACACGAAATGGCGATAAGCTTTGTGGATNTAACCACATCAAGTAAAACAAAACATCTTACAGTTCTGATCATCCGTCAGTTCCATACAAGATCCTGGCCAACTGAAAGAATCTCCAGAAGACGTGGACTGGACCGCCACAGAGCCACCATCCACTGACCCGCAGTCCATCGTCCCACTCGTAATCAAACGGACCGAGTTTTCCAACGCTATGTGGGGCTGTGGGTTTTCCAACTCAGCTTGCAACGCAGCTAAGCGTGTCAACAGCTTATTTGCCTGGTCGTGGCACACCTGCGGCAGGTGGGCTGCGATGAGTTCACTGGGTGGCCTCAGGTGCGCAACAAGAGGCGACAGTTTAGCTCTTCTCTGAAACCGAGCCATGTAGGCATCCGTGTGCGACATTCTGTTGTGAACAACACCGCGAGTAAGTCGCCTGGTGACCTCCAGTAACCTAGTGGGATCAGACTTGGCCTTATCGATCTAGAAAACGGAAACACGATTGTTAGTGGAATCGAACACTGATAGAAAAAAGCAACCTTATTGAGTACCAGCACCGACTCCTTTCCTTCAAAGAAGTGCAGTGCTTTGACTATTTCAGGGTCCAGTTCTTGCCGAGATCTTGTATGCGTCACATCTACAACGACCAGAACTGAGAAAAGAAAATAAGACGAAGGAAAACATAGATGACATTTTTCAAAAAAGCAAGCGTACCACTGATAGAATAGACGACTCACTGAGGTCCGAATCAAAACACGCGGAATGTGGGTCTCGCATGAAGGACTTCTCCAAGTTAAACCTACACAAATTGAATGAACAAGTTAAAACATATCTACTTACTTGCATGCCTTACCACTATTTACGAGTCCGGGGAGATCGACAAACACCTACAGTGAAGAAACGGAGCATGACAAAATAGGAGAAAATGGTTGACCTCTACGTTAGTCTAAGCCAGTGAACTACGCGTGAGCCGAAAGCGTGCCACAAAGCAGACCAGTGAACCAAGTGTTTACCCTAAGGACACATGTAATACTTAACATGAAACAATCACGCAAAGTAGCAATTATATCACAAGACATGAAGATATTACAGAAGGTGAATAAGAAAAAAGATATGCGGGTAAGAAAAAAATTACAACGAGGGACACAGGGATTCGCAACACGAGCGCCACTGATGTTTTTTTTCACCACAACAGCCGGCGTCCTCAAACAAAGATATTCAGTGTTCATTGAACCCCACCCAAGTAAGTCGGGAAGGCCCCACTGAAGCAAGCTTCAAGTTTAGTGCGTTCACACCCCTTGGCATGCCGACCACATGACTGTTATTTCCGGTCTAACCCACTACCCACAAACAAAACAGAGCGGTACGCGGTGAGTTGACACTCGTTAGATGTGTCCAAACCGCAGAAATCTATATGATGAGATCTTGATGCACAGAGGTCAACAAAGTCCGTCCGTCCGGAAAACATATCGGCGAACTTTGTCACAGCATTCACGCAAGTGGACCAAGTTTTACATTCGTACAATAACGCCGTTTGTACAGCAGCATTTTGCACTCGGCCTTTCACATAAAGACTAATAACATACCCCTGCCAAATATGGCATGTTAGCAGACACCGCCCAAGCTTTAGCCATACGTCTTGTGGTCTCAACAGACATTTCGAGATACATGTGCCTCCAAACCAACTCCAACGGTTCACCAACAATAGGGAGAGAGCACACGCAGAGCGCTGGCGATCTTGGAACGGAGCATTGCACGTAGAAGGTGCACAGGCCATATCAAACAAACGTACTGAAGCCTCGGACCCATCTAAGATGCTCTGGCCTACCTGTGAAACCCTCACAAACAAAAGCAGTTTCATCGGCATACGGTGTCTTGAAGTAAAATGTTTGGAAGCAGCCCCAAAACAACCCATTCGCACTCTTCTAAAGCATACTTCAGAGTCCTGTCTACTACAGAGGTGAATAGGCAAGGGAAAATTGGACAACCTTCTCGTATCTTACTTGAGATGCTAAAGGTCACCGATAGCCTGCTCACGTCTAACAGCAAATTCCTTTCAGTATCGACACCCAAAGAAAGTCTCAGAGTGTACCTTAATCAGCTGAACTACATGCTACTCTAGCCTATGAAGAGAACAATTACCGGTCATCTGTCTGAAACGCGGAATTCACAAATCTGTCAGAGTATGACGCTATCACCATTACAGCACCGATCAGGGCGAAATCCAGCATACTCCAGAAGAGTACGTCGTTCGCGTGTTTCGCTCAGTTCAACAAATACAAAGATTGTGGGCAAACTCGAGCGGACAGTAATCAAGCTAAACCCTTTGTGACAAAAATCAGCCATAAAAGCGAACGGAAATGACGTAGGCCTACCCCAGTCACTGGGAAAAACTTCGCACTCTAAAAAAGATAGGTTTACAGGCCCCTCTCCCGAAAAAGTTGGACATGTTGATTGTTGATGTCTGCTGCGTTTCTAACAAGAGAGTGGAGCACCGTAATCAACATACTAACTAACAGAAAAGGCACTATCTGCCTGACACTGAATATGAAGTTCGAGTGACTCCAAGGCTGCCGCTACCGGTCAAATTGCAATAGGCATAATCCTCAGTACGACGGCCGCGGCCGCATTGGTAGATTGGATTCCTGTTAGAGGTAGACACAGTGCCATCTCTTTGGCAACCTCGGCAAAGACCTGATAGCGCGTAAAACCAGCAGAGATCTTTTCATTTTGTTGGCTCACGCTCCAGCATACTGTAGTGACGTCAGCCACATGGCTAGTAGTTCTAAGTGGCGTGGTTCGATTCATCACTGTGATTCTCATTGGAGCGTATACTTGGATTCAGAACATGCATTGGTAGGTTGCCGTTTTCGTCCTGTCTTTCCTGAGCATCGACTTCATCGATAGCAACTACTGGCTGCTGAGTAATTGGCTCTACCATCGCCGAAGTATAAGTACCAAAATCACCTGGAAGGCAAATTTAGAAGGTCTTAACGCGAAGATCCTAGTAGTCGCCGGACCAAAATCTCATAGGCAGTTTATTATGAAGCAGGGATACAGTAGCATCCGGCACGGCGGTTCCTATGTCAAACAAACGCCGGATCCCAGGAAAACCCATGAAGACGTTAGACGCCAGGCTGAACATTCATTCTAACAGTTCATACAACAAATTTGGCGGAGATGTCCGTAAGAAGCTGAAGCGTGACCTGATCGCCGATCGTGAGACTCCCCCCGTTGGGAAAACTGAGGGAATGGAAACTGCTTTTGTTTCAGAGAAAAGACTGTTCAAACTTATCCGTGCTATTGATCCAAAGCTACTGTCTATCAATGGAGCCATCAGCGAGACGGATGGCACACTCGTCCGTAAAAAGTGTAGAAGGTTAGAGTGGTGGGTGGAACACCCTGGGGGTCAATTATGCTAGTCTTCTGCTCTCACTGCGTTGCCGCCACAAACGTGCAATATAACACCAGCTGAGTAGATTGAGTACCACCCACTAAAACTGAGACCTGTAGCTGCATCTCCACTCCTAAACCAACACCGACGGTTGACCTAGGTGGTTTCGTGTCGCCACTTCTTAATAAGACGGAGAGACGTTAGTGTGGGCCTTGACTCCGTTGGTTCGCTTTGTTAAGACAAAGGAAACCATCACTCCATAATGGAATCACCAGATGACTGCTCTCATATTCAAGGAAAAAAACCGGGAGCTCCTGCGAAAATCACACAGAAAACAGCACGACTGCGTTAATTACTAACCCACTAGCATCCGACATATTCCTTAGACACATTGCGGCTCGAGAGAGACCCACTTGGAAAGAACATGCAGGGTTTCGTCTTGGGCAAATATGTATCGGTCAAATTACAGCAATTTGCCGAATTCTGCCGAAACAGGAAGTCTTCCAAATAGGAAGCTCAAGAACTCCACAAAATCCACCGTAGACCACCGAAGGTACATAGGTCCATCACTATCCAAGACAGATGCCGATAAAAGTACACAAAGCAGATTTTATTCACTAGCACACAGAACGTTCCATTCGGATTCCGAAGCCCCCTCAAATTTGGATAATGGGCCGTTAGAATCAGCTGATATGAGTCACCAAACCTCGGAGTAATTTGTCGCGCGGTTACAAATCCGGCAAGACAGTAGGACAATCAAGGTTTCCATAATTACGACTGAGCCAAGACTAAGTCGTTTATGATAAACGACGACTCCCATGAGTAACAGGTGCAATAACAGCATTCTGAGTGTATGATCATGAGTAGTACAATCGGGATGGTTCGACTGGATGTAAGTATCCTCAAAATAGCAGAAATCCATCCGACTGTTGTGAACTAACCGTCAAAGGGATAGTCAGTAAATTCCAACCATACAACGTAATGATCCACCCGCACCGAAAGACGAGCAGAAATCAATAAAATTCCGCGAGCACAACAGAGAATTAAAGGTCTGGTCTGAAAATACGCTGGGTGGAACGTTGCTCACCAACTGCACGTTATCTTGCATCAGAGCGGCCATTTGTTTGGATCGCGTAGTATGTGCTTTCCCAGCTACGGCACACACACGCCATTTGATTAACATATTAACCAGGCTGGATTTACCAGCATTTGTACAGCCGATCACAGCAATCTTCAACACACGGGCGTCAGTGGGTGTTTTGGGCTGTTGGATGAGGAGCTTTTGCAGGTACTCAGCTGATTCAAGGGCAAAGTAGTATGAGAAAAGATGAATTCGCAAATGGAATGAAACAATCATCAGTGTACAGTTTAAGTATTTGTGTATTACATACGTTTTGACTCCACGAACGCCAGTTTCATCGATTACAAAACAAAAATAAGTAACGCTAACGTTTCAGCCAGTATTGAGGTAATACCACTTCACAAAATGAAATAACCCTATTTTAAGCTCGCTGAATACCTCCAAACGAAAGGCAGCTCTATGACGAGTTGAGTAACAGGCTCGACATCAAAGACATCAAACGAACTGCCTCACTTGAAATCAACAACAGTTCGGTAACCATGTGCGTCCCATCCTTATCAGTTCACTGGAGACCTCCACAACAGCACAATTAGCAGGCTCAGTGTCTTACACAGGATACAAGGCCTAATTTTCAGAGGACCACCAAAAGCATTAAGGTGAAGTGTAGCTGCGTTCAACGCTTCACTACAATTGAAAACTCACTGCTACTGACAAGCTGGTTGCAATACCATCATAACATGCTTGATAGTTTGTGGCTGCTTTTGCTGTCTAAACATCATAGCCTACAACCATATCCAGCGACAAATCGGTATAAGCATACATCCGTTCTAAAGCGTCAAGCATGACATCCGATTGACGTCGATCGTTCTGTACGAAAACAAATCATAAATCCGAATCAATATTTCTTCTCTTATTACCTAAGCGTACAAATGCCACCTCAGGTGCGTTGCGCAAATTTACGCATTAACTAACGAGTGTTTGTGGTCGTATCACCATACCGAATATCCACGGGCCACACACAGCCTACGTTGGAATCAGGGAAACCGAATTTGTCACATAGGAATCGACTTTAACACACCACTGCCCACAGTGAAAAAAAAACTGGCACAGAAAAGGACTCTTTGTGTGACGAAGATGTTGAGTAGCTGATGTTACTTTTGGACAGCCGGTTGTTTTCCAATGTAACCTTTCGCCTCATAAGTTGCAACAGCGCTCATTCACAAAACAGATTTACGGTAACCCTCCCCTCAGTAGAAAGGTCTGCCTAATTCTGCAGGATGTTTACTGGTCAATACGGATGGTGTTACATCCTTCTTGTGTATTCAATGTAATATTAAAAGCCTGATAAGAGTTATGAAAACAGCCTTCTATACTAATCCCCTATCAATCTGCTTACAGGCTGCTGAACTTACGTCAACTTTCCTTTAAAGAATAAATCACTTTGAACGCATGCATGTATCACTAGGCAACCACATGATCCTTCCGAATAGGTAAACAATATTGTGATATGTGAAGACTTCGAAAACACATTCCGATGGAAAACCTGTATAACTGGTTGTAAGGATATCTATTGCTTACAGTTAACTCAGGCAACTATCAGCTACCGTCGGCACGAAAACAGTTAATGGGTACATAACAAACAAGTTGCAATCCCGTGAACGGCACAAAAAGTAAGACTTAAACACAGGAGCCAACTGTAAAGTAGACAATTGAAAAAACACAAAAATAAGCTTCTTAGGGCCAATAAGGAGGTGGAAAACTAATATCCACCGGATGCTTCTGACGAGAATGACAACAATGGTCACAGCAATCGCAAAAAGCTATTTTATGAGTTGCAAATTCACCTGTTATAACGAGAGGTTTGACACTAAGAGAGATCACGGCAAACGAATTTCGCAATCTGAGAGAGAGAGGGTAAACTTAATACTAGAAATACAAATCCCAAGTAGCCATCGATTTCACAACTCTATAATAAACAAAGCAGCATTATCGCTGATATTGTGAGAACGAAGGTAGAGGTGAATACATGGCATTATTAGTTGACCGCTGTCTCCACTGCTGCTTTGTATTCCCGAGTCATAATTTGTGGTTTACAATATTTCGCTGGTGTATCTGTTCGAAGTGTTGGTCGACACCAACCGAAAAGAAATGATTAGCTGCTAAAATGTAAACGAGGGAAAATGACGTGACAGAGCTTGAATTGTTGATATCACGACTGCTAATCGGAGATGTCATTGCTAAGCTGTTTCTTTAGCATAGTAGTCCCGTTACGCGGTCTGTCTACGACATAAATGATACACCACTGAGAAAGGACAATGGACACTTTGAATATACGCCGGTTTCAAATATGAAATCGGATATAACATATCAAGTTTACTCCTATCAAAACTTTGCACAGGTGATGTTTCATCTAAGAAGTAAGCCCACGAAAAGAATAATGCAACAAAAACTTAAAAATCTACGGAGGAATCGTCTTCTTATCTTTAACCAACCACCGGATTCAAGTACCGGTTTCTCTGACCATGTGCATCACCTTAATGACCCATTTGACTTGCTCTAATTCTTCACACATAAAACGCATGTACCCTATGTAACTGTTAATGCCCGATGAGGATTACCGAAAACAGCTGTTCGCACAACTGACTTCTCTGATCTAATCGATATGTAATTAAGTTGCACGATAGCACAAAGAGAGGAGACTGTTCCTGTCTATGAAAAGATATGTCTGAGGCCAAAATTGATGTCTGCTTGGTACTTTTGCAAATACCGTAAAACTTAGGGTTATGCCAGTTGCAGAAATGGGCGTAAAGTTTCAGGGTTACCAAACTATGAAAACACGGTGCGTTATGCGCCTATCGTACAGACAGAGATGGTCACAACAGCAACCAGACATAAGGCAGGAGTTGACCACCGGTTACTCAAAACGCGTAGTAAGGTGGGTGGATTTACAGTATTCAGTATGTGAAGTTATTGCGATGGGTATAAGGCAGTGTCGTAACACACTTGAACAACAATCGTACGAGCATCCAACGCTCACGAGGATCCGAGTTGTTGAGGTTTCTTTTGACGTTCAATTGACCAAAGATAGATGTTTCTGAAAGAGAAATAACAAACTCCAACCCTACCGTATGCCAGGATTATCTACTTTTTACATCACATAGGATCCTGGCTATGTCATATGCAAGGTCGTTCGCGGGCCGGGTAACGTTAGGTTACTCAAAAAAATCAGTCGCACACCAAGCCGAAACTATCAGGTGAACTATGGTCTCGCATCGTTAACACAGAATCACCGAAAGCTAATCCATAACGAAACTCATCAGTAATGAGTGCCGATTTCCGAAAAGGGATCTGAACTTTGGCTTCCATTCATGTGAGACGAATCTGTACAGCAATACCCAAATGACGACGGGCTAGCCTCAATAAAAGCCATTCCCGGTTAACTTGTGCAGCAGTATCACTGATATGCAATTGCGTCATAAAATAACCTTTCAACAACAGCAACGCCATCAACAACGAACTCACATTTGGTGGCAGGCACAGAGGCAGCATTTTTTCCTAGATCTGGGGATACACACATCGACGTCGAATTGAAACGCAATGAAACTGTCGTCGGCAAATGGCCATGAGCATATCCGACTGTTCCATTTTGCGCAAGAAAACACTGGCGGATTGCACGAGAGAAAGAAACAAATTTATGCTGCATCTGTAAAGAGAGCAACAGCGACCTGCATTCAGTTTCCAGTGTACGGTGAGGAACAAGTAAAAAGTGAATATTGCATAACGCGCCCTACAAAGTCAGGCATTCGAGCGGGTGTGTTAGCAGTCAGCTCATTTATCCCATTCTTGCTGAGACAGTGAAGCGGAATGCTCGAACAGAGGAAGAGCACGAGAAGAAAAATACACATAATGGCGGTAATCATCAACAGTATCAACGCAAAAAACAAATCAATATTTTTTACCGATGCACTGTATATAAACCGGGTTACCTCTGCCTCTAGTGTAGTGCCCCACCCACCAGACGACAATGAAACACAATGAGCACATACCTGGCATGCGATGCATGCGGTGCTGTTTCGTGTGATAATGTCGCTGGTTCAACCATCAGCTGCAAGATCTCAATGTTATTACTCGAAGTTCTTGACGTCTGCGGAAGTATTGCGTCAGTATTCAATTCAGTGGCGGACACAATGCCATTTGGATAATTACCACTCACCTGGAATTCCAGAAGCAACCACAAGAGCATCGTGTGGCCCAGTGGACAGAACGCACCATTGCGATGCAACGAGACACTGCTGATGCGGACTCTCGAAAGCGTTTCTGTCTCATTCAAACAGTGGTTGGCAACAAGCCAGGTACAAACGAGGTAATCTTCGAAGCCGTTGATGAGTCTATTCATAACCTATAACGACGCTTAAAACGCTCGGTTAGGCACTACCAACAGCATGTCAATTAGCCATCTGTGACATTGGCTACGTCATCGCGCTTTGCATCTTCCATTGGGTCTGTTGACTTATCTCTGCCATCGGAAACAGACGTTCCGATTGAGGTCACGTTCTGAGAACGTCACGACGCTGTTGGCGCAGAGCAACTGTCTCATGTCCTGGTCAACGGAATGATTGCACCGCCCTAGAAACCCTGTCAGTGAGATCGATCCATCATCCTCCCTTTGCTCCTGCTACTGCTCCTCCCATTCACCATCATAGAAAACATACATCAGTAGTTTTAACTGCTGTCTCACTAACATACAGCCGTGGAGGAGAACCAAACCCTGACCGGGAAGAAAAAGATGGACGGGAGAGAACGAGAATCGAACTATTGAAAATACTTGTGCCGATATCGACATATTCAGCAGCAACGTGCATACACCTTGTAAACAGACGACCGAGCTATAAATGGAAGTAAGGCGTCATCACCAAGACAGCTTCCTTACGGCCTTCACTGCCATGCGTCATCAGGTGCACCTACTCCACACACAACTCAGCCAAACAACAACAACGTACACACCACTGAGCACTAGTAGCTGCTATCTCATCTAATATCTCCAGCCACCGACATCGTAAGTCACGATTTTTCCGGCCTGACGGAAGAACTCGACTTACAGTAGACAGTCTCCTCGTAGACGATTTTATTTTTCTACGCCAGGTCATCATCTCTACACCTCGCACCTTGCGGCAGCGTCGGCAAAAAGTGCTCGGTGTGGCAGACGACTAGCTGACATCCCCAATACATGATCTAGCCAACTGAGTCTGTGAAACTGTAAGGATTGAACAACAGGTGTCATTTGACAATCATTACCAAATACCCGCTTTCTAACATCTCTGTTGTTTAATCGATGGTGCCACCCGATTCAGGCGATCGGACGCAAACAACGGTGGTCAAACAGATGAAGACAGCTCTCGTTTTCTGATCTCAGTGACCATATTTCGAAGCTGCAGTATACTACAACCCTCACTGAAGCCTTACATACGTGACCGTTAAGCCTCAGAGTGGCCCTAGCTCCAACCCAAGAAATGCGCGCTTCTATTTCATTCCCAACACATGTGTCGTCGTCCGAGCAGCCTCGCAAGTATACAAACCCGTCAGTAACCTCAACAACTTCATTGCCCACCATTAAGTCTACATAATCACAGCAGTCTTACAGAAGCACTCTGTACTTTGAGGTTGGAACGCCCATTCCGACATCTTCCGCAAAACATGAAATAGTTTCTAGCAGTCTGTGCTCATTGCAAAATGTTGAATAACATTTTGTCTGCAGCATGATAATCGAGATCATTCAGTCATGCAACAGGTAAGATGTGCACGCGAGCATGTCGTTAAATGCCTCATTCGGTCCTGCATTATATCGTCGGTACCAGATTGAACCAAAACGGTGACTGGAAGAACGCCACCGTTGGTGCTGAAACTGTCAGCGCCCTCTGCCGATTGTCGTGTGCAAATTACCTCTCAGGCAGCATCCAACACGTGGAGCAGNCTCGCAAGTATACAAACCCGTCAGTAACCTCAACAACTTCATTGCCCACCATTAAGTCTACATAATCACAGCAGTCTTACAGAAGCACTCTGTACTTTGAGGTTGGAACGCCCATTCCGACATCTTCCGCAAAACATGAAATAGTTTCTAGCAGTCTGTGCTCATTGCAAAATGTTGAATAACATTTTGTCTGCAGCATGATAATCGAGATCATTCAGTCATGCAACAGGTAAGATGTGCACGCGAGCATGTCGTTAAATGCCTCATTCGGTCCTGCATTATATCGTCGGTACCAGATTGAACCAAAACGGTGACTGGAAGAACGCCACCGTTGGTGCTGAAACTGTCAGCGCCCTCTGCCGATTGTCGTGTGCAAATTACCTCTCAGGCAGCATCCAACACGTGGAGCAGGCAGTCATCAGCGTTACGGCAAACGTCGATTGGATTCTTGTTAACAATAGATTCTATGCCGACCACCTCGCGCAATCTCCTACGAATACGTCTAGATTCAAGATTTGCACAGTTGTCTTCATTGTGTCTACTCACGTATCAAATGCCACAGTGACTCCGGCAACAAAGACTCGTTTCACTCGCACCGAGCCGCTCTCCTTCGGTCGGCACATGGCTCTGATATAGTCGTTCTAGCCAGAAATATGAAAACCCGGACCGACTGTCCTAGTGACACTCAGTGCTGTTTAGGCGGCACGCTTGGAACAACATCACGTCGCTCAGATAATGGCGGGTAATTGCTGCAACTGTGTGCAGAGCATTGGATATTTTTAGCCAACACCAGCTTGAGATGTCCCGCACGTTATTATTATACTAGGCACATAGAATCGCCAAATCACGCCTGGTCTCACATAGATCACACAGCTATTATTTATAGGTGGTGTGTTTCGATTCAGCACTACCGTTCTTATTCGAACAAATTTGGATTCAGACCATGCGTTGGTACGTTGTCATTTTGTTCCCATCTTTGCTGGGCAACGACTCCGTCTACAGCAACGATTGGCTGTTGAGAAACTGGCTCTGCCATCGGTAAAACATATGTACCAAACCAGCTTAGAATGCCTCTTTAGTAATTCTGAATACAAAGATCCAAGCACCTACCGGACACAAACCTCACAAGCAATTTATGAACTGTGTACTGTAGCATGCGGCAATATGATACATGGGTTGAACCGACATTGGATCCCGGAGAACTCCTTGAGGTTGTTAGAAGCCAGACGGGACATTCCTCCTGGCAGTTTGCATGACAAACCCATGAGATATCCGTAGGAAACTTAAACATAGTCTAACGGCTGATCGTGAGGCTTTGTTAGTGGAAAAAGTTAAGCAAATGGAGATTACTTTTGCCACAGAGAACACCGGCAAACTCTAATTTGACCCGCACCACTGGTTCCAGGCGACCGTCTGTCAATGAGGCTATTAGCCAGACAGATGGCACACTAATCTATAATAATTCCTGAAGGTTATAGTGGTGGGCGGGACACTGAGGATCAGTTCCGCTGGTCTCCTGCATCTACTATGTTGCCGCCGCAAACTTGTAATGTAGCACCCTGGTCGGTAGAGTTGGAACCACTCACTAACACTGAGGTGCGCAATTGCATTTCGGCTCTCAAAAGCAATAGGGCTGTTGGTCCACATGATCTCGTGCAGGCAACTTCCAAGGAAGGTGGGGAGGCGTTAGTAGAAGCTTCGACTCAGTTGTTTTATCTTGTATGGATGAGGGAGGCCATCCTTCCACGTTGCTGTCGCCCGATAATAATTCCCATATTCAAAAAAGTATCGGAGGCTCTCGCGAAAACCATAGGGGAATTAGTTCGACCCAAGCCACTTTTAAGGTTCTGACATCCATCATACTCCGTCGACTCGCTGCAGTTCAGGAGGTAAACATTAAGAAACAACAGGCAGGGTTTCGCCCGAGGCGGGGATGCACAGATCACATTTTACTCTCCGTCAAATTTTGGAGCAGCGTTCAGTGTACCCCCGGCCAACAATCACCGTGTTTCTCGACTATGCAGGTACGTGCGATTCGGTGTAGGGTGACTGTTCTCAGGGCTTTTTAGCTCCAGTGGATAGCTAATTTCAGTGTACCTTTTGTGGTTACTACGGGCAAAGGTGCGCAGTTTCAGTTCAAACTCTTCCGTGATATGAACATACCAAAATGATGGTACGCCACCCCTCTTTGAGTGGTCTAATGCAGCGTCTCTACTGACAACTGAGGTCAACATTAATTGCCCAATCTTCAAAACATAAGTATACGGAATGCCCTCCGTTTACCCTGTTAAGTATCAGATCAACTGCAGAGGCACAACTTTAAGTCGCTTCAACAGAACTAGTGTGCGGATCAACTCTGCGATTACCCGGTGAATTTTTCAAGCAGTCACCACGTCCAGTTGACCCAGTGACCTACGGGTACACATGGAGAATCTTCTCTCAACCCTTACGCGAAAACGTAAGTGGGCCAAGTGTAATGCCCGTGATTTACAAACATACACATGCGTTTATTCGATGTGACTTATTTAAACAACCACTCAGACCTTTCTAATGTGGATAGTTCAAACTGACATCATGTCAGGTCACGTGGTTCATCATTCGTGAGGCTAGAAAGTGTGGTACCGTTGGTGATGACCATATGACGGTGGCCTATGTCGTCAGAGATTTTACATAACCAACAGACAACTCATTGTCAGTTTACAACAAATCCCCCCGTATTAATCTTCAAGCAGTCCCCGCAATATCAGCGACTAAACAACCCAGCATCCAACTACCACTCACAGATAGCAACTCACCTCCACCACAATTAACAACATGCACAGATAGAAATTGAGTTGCCTGTCAGTTTCTGTTAAACTGCTTCAGATTTGTTTAAGTTGCCTCATCATCCAAGGTTCGCCTTCATCATCATCATCATCATCATCATCAAAACAGCCATGAGCCTGACCAAA
>QNGE01003434.1:20679-84088 GCA_008508345.1 Paragonimus westermani | reverse complement strand
TTACAACTTGCTCGAAACGTTGTGTTATTCCCAATCTGTTTTCAATACCTTTATGATCTGCTCTTCCGGCCCCTTGCATCTCCACGGGCGCCTCGCCTTCCAAGAGAATGAGGGCAGTAGCCTCTGATGAGGGTGCTCGGGGTGGTCCGTCCGATGACACTGGTCCCCCATTGAGAGCAATGATGAGAATTCTCAAGCTAACCAGGAGTATGGGGTCAGTCTCGATGCATGACCTTTTTCCAGCAAGCTTTGGAGCGGGTACCATTTTTGTAGATTCTGGAGGGAAACAGGCGCTTAGAAGTGCTCTGGCGTGCTCTCCTAGAGAAAGAATGGCCGGAAATCGTTCCCACAAAACAAGCCTTTTCTCCCGGAGTGCCCCATTCATCAAGCTCGTTGCGACTACCCCAACTTCTACATTGGACAATGTCAGCGCCTCGCGAACAGCTGCGGCGCCTGGAAGAGCGAAGGCAATGTAATCATTCAACGAGCTCAGTTCTGACTTCATGACAGATGAAGCTCTCTGAGTATCACTGTTACAGTAGCTGCTGACGTGAGTGTTTGATGATTGTTATGTGTTAATAGGATGTTGGTGGCCACGTTCCCTGCTCTACTTATTCCCTTCTTATTGATTCGTCTCCTTACGTTGGAATTCTTCACACAAATTACCAGCCTTTCCAACGATCTGACACTCCGCTTAAGTTACGCGCGTGAAAAATCATTTCTCCTATGAATACGGATCTTGATGTATTATTAAATCTTGATACTGTTCACTTGTAAAACTTGCTTCCGCGTAGTTTTTTCTTCCTTACTTTCCTTTTTCGGACCTTCGTTTATATGTACCCTCGTTTCATTTTCGCCTGACCGCTTCGCCATTACGTGACTGTTGTATTCAGTCATATTTACGTGAACCGTTAATCTCGGGACTTGTGTACTTGGTGGATTCAATATCGAGGTTTGTTGTTGTCTTCCACTGTTTGGTTTTTCATATTGCTTTTTAACGTTAGTAACTTATTAATAAGAAACTCGCCAATACGACCGTCTTCCTTTTTGGATCCGATTTGGTTGCTCGAAGGGATCAGAATTTATAGGCGCTCGTTACTTGCAGATGCGACTGTCGTGGATCCAGCATATCGACAGACTTTGCGAGAAGACTAAGCGTAGCTCGAACAACCACCAGACGTCCGGGATTGAAAATTGACCGTGGGCTTTTTCTACCGTTACTTCTTGTGCGCTAACATCCTTGGATGCTTTGCAGCCAGGTTTGCAAGTGTTTGAGTTCCGCTTGCTCATGGTGACGAGCAGATGATCCAACGTGGCCCTGAGTTGGAGTGCAGCTTTCTCGGAGGGGACGGCTCATCCAGATAAATGGCCTTTTTGAAGAAGTGAACAAGGCGCACTGGTCCTCTCTGAGGCCAGTACATTTAAAGTGTACCAGTTTAGGCACGTCTGGCATTGCATACTGTTCTGTACAGTCATGCGGCAGCCGAAACGACCACAAGCACTCGATGCCTCCGATCCACCAGTATTGATGGATCTTGTGCGTGTCAGTTTGTTGTGGTCTGTGAGTAAAGGTGACATTTGTTAATGAAAAGGAAACATGAGGCTAAAAATTAATAACGATACTGTCACACACAAATAATACAATACGCAATGAGTTATGCTAGTTAACAACGAATAGCAGTGATCGTATATAATTTTTGATGCACTGGGCACCAAAATAGCANGCAATGAGTTATGCTAGTTAACAACGAATAGCAGTGATCGTATATAATTTTTGATGCACTGGGCACCAAAATAGCAAAAGAAAGAATGAAAAATGAGAGTGAGGCAACTGAGACCAGATTTCGAGTAGCCCGAAGCACTGGCTTAGTGCATCTCTCCTACGAGTCTCGCCTCCAAATTCTTGATTTTTATCCACGTGAGTTTCGAAGACTCCGGGGCGACTTAATTCCTACACAATTTATCCTTAGCACAGGACGCGTGGAACAATTTTTCACCCCAGTAGGTGATAACAACCGAAGAGGTCACGACAAGAAGCTCTCTAAACTTCGTGGAGCCTGGAAGGATTCTGTTGTCAAGAAGAGTTATAGAGTCATCAACTACTGGAACGACCTTCCACTAGAGATTATTGGCTGCTCTTCTAAGGACCGCCTCAAAATGTTATTGGGTTCTCACCTACTTAATAAACCGTTAAAGTAGCAATTTATTCTGTTCTGATAGATTGTCGTTTTACCCTGTTCATGGTACTCTCTATAACCTCCAAAAGTGGTGCTACACCCTGTTTTGAATGACTGTCTTTCAGGTCAACATAAAGCCGCCGGACATCGAAACGATCAAACTGACTGGATGCGGGTAGATTAAGCCTCCAGCCTTGAACCCGTGTATGAATCGTTGGAATAGCTGAACATTCGCCGATCTACCGACTGTTACAGCGATACTACACATGATCCCACCTCAGAGAGCCAATAAACTGGTTCAAGGCAGGAGCCCAGTTTCACGGATCTAGTCATTTTTTGTTGCTCTGTGTCAGCGAGCTCCCTGCGGTGACTTAATTCTCCCTCACATCTTTAGAATAGGTCTTTTAGAACAGTTCCTCACAGTAGCGTGCGATGATGGTTGGCGAGGACATATCAGGAAACTCGCCAATTTCAGCGGTGTAAGCGACTGATGCACGGGTTCGATGGATAACGCAGGATCTAACACTGACCCCTGGGGAACTCTCACAGAACTGAAAGAGAAGGACGAAAGGCCTGATCCGGCCTTAACTCTAAAAGTTCTATTATCAAAAAAGAGGCAACCCAGCAGAGAACCTCTCCTTGGAAACCATAGGCTTCCAGCTTGTGTTTCGAAGGGCCTTTAGAGAAATCCAAAAAGATAATGTGTGAGATGCAATCATTGTCTTTGGCCTGCGTCAGACTATCCATGAAGAAGTTGGTTATGCATGACCTGTTGAGAAGGAAGCCATGCTGGGCAGAAGAGAAAGGATTATTTACCGAGAGATACAAGGATTCGAGACAGAAGCCCTAGTTACCCGGATCGAATCAATTTTTTTGCTTTATATTAGCGGTCAGTCAGCCATTGAAAACAGGGTGTTGTCCGCTCTTGTGGATTACGGTGAATTACAAGAACACAGTAAGATTGCTTGCATAAAAGGTTTTTAGGTAAGTGAAAATATAGCAACGTATTATGACAATCTCTAGGAGTGCTGCTAGCGATCTCAGAAACAATGTTGCAATGACTGGTATTATTATAAGAAAGAGCTGCTGTCTGAACCCTACCCGCGGACAAAGCTTGACGAGCTTCCTGTTATGTGCTGGTGGGCCGTCATCACTTGCTACGGTAAAAAAAACTGCCCAACGAGACCTACTCCAGGGAAGACGAGCATGAGAGCTGAATCAACTGGAATGCGCCGAAGTTCAAGTGGATATAAACCAAGAATTCCGATTCAAGACGCATAGACCAAATTCGGCATGTCAAAGACGGAGTGTGGCACCGCTCGTGATGATTACGGAACTCATCGAGAGCAAAATGAATTACTAATCTAACAGTATCTCAAGTAGGTGTGAATCTAACAACACTTCGAGACAGTCCGTAAAAGAGCAGCCCATATCCTCTGATGGAAGGTCGTCTCAACGGTTGGTTACCCAGTAGGGGAAGGATTGTTGCTCGAAGATGGCCCGGGGTCGAGACTTATAGAGCTTCCTGTCGTGACCCCCTTGGCCGTTATCACCTACTGGGGTGAAGCATCGTTGCACCAATCCTACGTTAAAGCGGAAGTATGTAGGAGTTGAGTAATGCCGGGGTCTTCAATACTCAAGTGAATAATGGACACGGATTTCAAGAACAGACTCGTGAAAGTAGTGCAGCAAGCTAGTCGCCACATTGAAGCTATTTGCTGGATTAGTTCAGTGGCCAGTATGTCCTCCTTCAAGCCGGTTTGAACGAACCGGCTAGCATATTCAAGCGGTCGTCTCATATAGACTCCGTGGAACGCCCGAAAGACGCGCCTGACTATCAGGGGAAAGGTTCTTCTTATCATTCAGATAGTCCCAAGTCCCTTTTTGGATACCATCCGGTGGTAATAAGAAGAAGATAAATCAGACGGCAGCCAAATCTCTAGATCGCTTTTGAGGTTAATTTTTGTGGTCAGTTTTGCTTTGTGTCACAAACAGGTTCCCGGAGCCTCCTTTGAACGACATATTTGCACATTCGTAGTCGTTCAGAGGGCGAATTGTGAGGCGAGAAACTGATGCTAGATTCGCAAGATAGATGTCGGTACTCATAAGTTTTCGTCCATTGGCTGTCATCTATCACCCAACGAACGATTCGTCAAGCCAAGATCGACCTGTAATGAAGCTGGGCTTTTACCATTCTGGACACTAGTTTGACAGTGTTAAGAAAGCGCAGAGGTGTTCTGGGAATCCGTTAATGCGAACTATAAGTAGAAAGGTCCTCAAAGAATTTTGTCAAAAATTGAGGCGCGATACGTAAGATCCGGCACTTCTGAAGCTCTACAGTCCAGAAACGGGATCATCTAACAGAGAACCTCTTTTAGATTCCCGTATGTCTCTGAGTGATCCATACGGATCATGGTCAAGAGAATCGTCAAGGTGGAAGAAGTATCCATGATGAGACCTTTGCATCTGGCCTCTGATAATCTATCCATGAAGATCACCATGTCCGCTGCGAATGAGTAACTAAGAGGAAAGTCGTACTGAGCGAAGAAAAATGATCGTCATTTGGGATTTGTTCAAGGACTGCGCGTTCCAATAAGGGCTCTATTATCCGATGCTCGTAAAGCCGATATGGTGAGCGCACCTTCCACGATCCCCAAACCATAACCCCCTGAGACTTTATAGTGATCTTCTTGGTTCCGCAATATCCATTTATTTTACCTTTCGAATGCCCTTTAACGAACCACTGATAGCGGAGTTAACACGCTGGGGTGGACGGTGGGTGCAAAATACACTCATGTCATCTTCACTGCTGCAGGCTACATTCTGTGGATAACAACCTTCTACACACCACCTTTGGAAACGTGGCCCAATCAATTCAAAACTAGTTTGAACTCTCGGTGTAGACGGAGATTCCCGTAGACATTTGTCCACCCTCTCAGCTGATATGCGCTCTCACCAGAGGCTCCCACACTTTCGCCATGCTAGGGCCTTCGGGTGCCCTGGCTAAGGCCTGCTTGCCAGTGCAGAAAATATATTGTTTCTTGGCTAATTACGGGCATAGTGTAAAAGTGAACCTCAGTCACGAAAGCCCACGGTATGGCAGGCCTTTTGCTCGAGTTGAGCACGTGAACGAGAATCTAGAGAATATTGCCCTAGGTCTAGTTACCAGAAATTCAATCCAAACGTGTAACGCATTTAAACGGGAAAATACCTGTTAGATAAGCAACTCACTTTACAATAACTACCAAGTCGCATACGCAGTCCGTTAAAGTTTTGCAACTACCAGCATGACCACCCACAAAGTCCGTATACAATCAGGCCACTAGAAACTGTGCACTAGGCATAGGTGCTCGTGAAACATGACGAAGTTTGGTGACGACACTAAGTGAAAGGACGTATAAAGATGAAAGGTGAACCTTAGATCGACGCTGCGTAGGTCGTGGATCCAGATAGTACTACCATCAAACATTGCCGACTCGTATTCAGACGACCGTGGAACAGCAACGGCGAAAACACGTGGTCTAAAACTTATGTGCTGACGACAGTGACATCAAAACTTTTGCAGGTAGGTCTCAGCGAAGAAAACTATTCACCAGCAGTGTCACACTTGCTGAAGGGGTTTTGGCAACAATGGCACGAGGAGACGAATACAAGTTTCACCATAAGACCCGAAGTGAAGTTTCCAGACTGGTTTGTCCGGTACGAAGTAACTATTGTATGATAGCAGTGGGAAACATGGTGCATGCATTCCAGCGATGTTTCAGTTGTTCTGAGTCACATTCGTGTTGAAATTCAGCCAAACTATCTGGATTATTAGCAGAGTTAAAAAATACTAGTTATACTGGCAGCAGTCACTGAATCCCACAGTTGGTGAAAATGTTGACGAGCAGTCATCCGACCAGCCGTAATACATGGTGTGTTTTGCCGACGAATTATGGCTAACTTTTTTCGACAATGTGGGTAATTATGCTATATTAGGGACATGAGAATGCAAAGCTGGCTGCATGGATTGCAGGATTTGGTGGAACTTTGACCAAAAGTCCTTGGAATTCCAATTATTCGGCCGGTTCCCTACCGTGCCAGTGCAGAACATCTTATCAACCCCGGGGAAACCTAGCCTAAGTAGCCAGTGATCTAATAGTTACCCGCCAACTGGCAGGAAAAATTCGAGACAAAAAACCAGTCACTTGTGAATAACGTTGCATAAGCAGACATTCATGGAACTGTCTCAGAGGTAAACCAAAATCGACCAACCATGATAAATTTCATTCTGAACGTAATTTGCTAGTTTATTCTCTGGTCTCATGAGTGTTGTACTTTTGGGTCTCGTTAGTGCGACATTTCCGTCGCACTGCTGTGGCCTGGGACTCAAGAGTGAAGTGAAGTGTAATTGATGAAAATCAAACCGTCTGATCACAAGTCGCTTGTTTGCACGGCGGCATGGGAACGAAGTTCTTGTTGCTCCAATTGAAACCCGTGGTACCGGTGCACCTATTCTATTTTTTGTACTTTAAAAATATGCTCGATATCTTCATGTGAAAAGAAATCTTACGCCTGCGGGCAGTGTTCCAGTTGTGACCGGACAATGGCTAGGCGTGGTGGCAGAAATGCATCCGGTCGCTCGCTCATAAATACCCTTCCACGCTCAAAAATTTCAGTATAACCTCAAGAGCAGCCATTACTCACTTAGTCGAGGGCCTGAAACCATCTGTGAACATTACACCCGGGTCTTGAGCCTTTTTTACTGGTGAAGAGACGTTAGGGACCAGGTACTTCGAGAAGGCCAGAACTACCAGCTACGATTTGGTATTTATTTAGCAAAAGGTCCCGGTTGAAAGACCACCACTGTCTCGAGACTGTGTTAGCTCGCCTGGGCTTCCCGGCCCTGCTGTTAACTTCGTCCGCAAATACAAAACACTAGATACCTGCTCCCGTCATATGTTCTTTTGCCAACATCAAAAAAAGAAAAGAACGCGAAATATTGAGGGTTATTGAACACCTACCGTCCCCAACAAACGAAGTCGCATTGCAACCACTTCTAGGTCTTGTTAACCACTACAATATTTTTCTAAAGATTGTGCATGTTTCACGAGCACCTTTAAATGGACTTTTGGAACACAATGTTAAGTGGGTATGGTCTGAAACTTGCCAATCAGATTTTGAGCGAATCGAGAGTATGCTGTTGTAACGCATTATGACCCAGATAACCCATTATTGTAGCCGCTGATGCCTTCGATCATGGAATAGGAACAGTTTTGTTGCACCGTTTCTTCTCTGGTGTTCAAAAGGCAGTCAGACACGTTTCACGCACGTTGACTCCAGCGGAAAGAATCTACAGTCAAATTGAAAAAGAAGAACTAGCTATTATTTTCGCAGCTAAATAGTTTCATAAAATGCTGCATGGTTGAACATTTACACTGTGCACCGATCACAATCCACCAATGTCTATTGTTAGCACTTAGAAGAGCATTCGAGTACACACAGCAAATCGTTTGTAAAGATAGGCAACAATTTTGACCGGATATGACTCTACGATCCAGTATGTAAGAACAACCAGCTTCGAACATGTGGATGCGTTATCCAGACTCATCGCCGAAAGATTTCGTTCTCAGACGTCTGAAAACACCGTTATTTTCTCCGTGGAGGTCGATATAGAAGTTAGATCTGGGTTCACAGATTCTGTGCGCCACCTTCCCATCACCTTTCGTGAGATAAAAAAACATACTCATGCAAACCCTTGTCTTCAACGCATTTTATTTTTTCCTGCAAAATGATTGGCCACAGGTTATTGCAAGCTCAGACTATAAGCCATTTTACCGCTGGAAGAATGCCTTGACACGAGTCGATGGTCGCATAATGTTTGGCGACAGAATAGTGGTACCCCGCACGCTTCGAAACAGATATCTGAATCAGCTACACCAAGGCCACCCAGGAATAGTGCGGATTAAGTCCGTCGCAAGTTGTTACGCTTATTGGCTGTTGGATCGGAATCAGACAGGCAGTCTCGCGCTTACACGCCCACGCAATCACGCGTCCTAACTTATGCCAGATAAGTCATGCTACAAACTAACCAATCACGTGTACTAGTGCTTGCCGATTCGTCAGTTTGTTATTGATCGGTTGTCTTGGGTTATTCATTCTTTATATGCCTGTACCACGTAACCAATCGATACACCTTGTACTTGAGTCTTACCAACTCGTTCTCCTTACCCGTGCGGGACGATTTAACAGTTGGCGACGGAGATGGCCGAAACAGCATTATTGGAATTATTACAGCAGCAACAGAGGCAAATGCAGCAACAACAGGATCAGATTGAACAGCAGCAGAAAATGATGCAGCGTCACCAGCAAGTCTTTTTGGAGCAGCAGCAGACGAACGCTAAAATGTTTGAGTCACTCACAGCACAACTAGCCGCCCTGACTACGTCACGTACAGCCGCCATTTCGGAACCAAAACTGAAGGAGACCTTGGCAACCGGCATTCATGAGTTTAATTATGATCCAGATAATGGTGTGACATTCTCATCTTGGTATCAGCGTTACGAAGACATTTTCCTAGTTGATGCAGCTGCGTTGGACGAATTCGCCAAAGTACGCCTCTTAATGCAGAAATTGGGTGCAGCTGAACATGCACAATATTGCAACTATATTCTTCCACAGAAATCTCGTGACTTCACTCTGAAAGATACTGTTTCGAAGCTTTGTTCTATTTTTGGTGAAAGGACATCTGCGTTTAACATTCGATACAACTGTCTGAAAATCTCTCGACACGCTACGGAAGATATCGTGACGTACGCTGGTAGAGTAAACCGAGAGTGTGAGCGTTTCCAGTTAAAACAGATATCGGACTCACAATTCAAAGCTTTGATATTTGTTGCCGGGTTGACATCTTCAGAGGATGCTGATATACGAACGCGTCTTTTAGCAAAACTGGATTCGTGTACAGACTTCTCAGTTCAGGATTTAACGGCAGAATACTTGCGCCTAGTGAATCTTAAGCACGACTCACAAATGTTGCAATCGACCTCCTCTCCCACTGACATAGCATCAGTTGACCGAGTTATAAGACACAATCGTCCATCATATGTTTGTCGTGACGCACCTTTTCGTATGCAACGGCCATCTTCCGCTTGTTGGCTATGTGGACAGTGGCACTTCGTTCGATTTTGCCCATATCGCAGACACGTGTGTCAACAGTGTAATTGTATGGGTCACAAGGAATCACACTGCAGACAATCAACCCAAGGCTTCCGCGTACGTCGCCAGTCTAATGTGGTGTTTACTACAACAAGTGATATCGTTCACCGACGGAAATATATGACTCTTCACATTGAAAATCACCAAGTTACGTTACAGATAGATACTGCATCGGACATCACAATCATTTCCCGTTTAACATGGATTAACCTTGGAAGACCACCGTACAAGCCAACACACAGACTAGCCAAGAATGCTAGTGGTCACCAGATTCCTTTTCTTGGTGAGTTAATGTGTACCTTCTGCTTCCGTGATAAGTGTGACTCTGGCATTTGCTACATATCTCCTTACAACCACCTAAATCTTTTGGGTATAGACTGGATAGAAAAACTTGATCTGTGGAATGTACCCTTTAATTCTGTTTGTGACGTACATAACACTATTCATTTATCAACATTTTGTGACGTGGCTACAATTTCCAGTAAACTCTATAGTGATTTTGTGCAGCAGTTACCAGATAAGTTTCCAGATGTTTTTACGAACAATTTAGGCAAATGTACAAAGGGTAAAGCTCAACTTTTCATCGAACCAGGAAGCAGGCCAGTGTTTTGTCCAAAGCGTCCCGTGCCATACTCAACAACAGCAGCGTTGGAGGCTGAACTAGATCGTCTAGAAGCCATAGGAGTGTTGTCAAAGGTGAACTACTCCTCTTGGGCCGCCCCAGTCGTAACAGTAAAAAAAGCAAACGGCTCCATTCGACTTTGTAGTGATTTCTCAACTGGTCTGAACAAGGCTTTGCAGACACATCAGTATCCACTTGCTGTGCCAGAAGACTTATTTACTCGACTCAATGGTGGCAAAATATTCTCTAAGATCGATTTCTCTGATGCATACCTCCAAGTTGAGGTGGATGATAGTTGTAAAGACCTACTAACAATAAACACACATCGAGGACTGTACCGTTACAACAGACTTCCATTCGGTGTTAAATGTGCTCCAGCAATATTCCAGCAAATTATGGATACTATGCTTAGTGGTTTGGCGTTCGCTGTTTCTTACATGGACGATATCATTATTGTAAGCCCCTCACCAGATGAGCACAAAACACACTTAGAACAAGTCTTTAATCGTATTCATGAATACGGATTCACCTTACGGAAACAAAAATGAGTTTTTCTTGCCTCAAATCAAATATCTGGGATTTATCGTCGATTGCAATGGTCGTCGTCCGGACCCCGCTAAAATTTCTGCGATTAACGATCTCCCTTCTCCAACTAATCGAGTACAGTTACAATCATTCTTGGGTCTTGTGAACTATTATAACAGTTTCGTGCCCAATATGCATCAACTAAGAGCACCTCTAAACAATCTGTTACGCAAGGACACCAAATGCGTTTGGTCTCACGAGTGTCAATCTGCGTTTGATAGCCTCAAGCGAATATTGTCTTCGGACCTATTATTGACACACTATGATCCTAATCTCCCTATTATTGTGGCTGCTGACGCTTCTGACTATGGCATTGGGGCTGTGATTTTACACCAATTCCCTGACGGTCACCAAAAGGCAATCAGCCACGCTTCGCGAACACTGTTACCTGCCGAAAGAAATCATAGTCAGATAGAGAAAGAAGGTTTAGCTTTAATTTTCGCCTTAAAAAATTTCCATACGATGTTGCACGGCCGTTGATTTACATTGTGCACGGACCATAAGCCCCTGTTATCCATACTCGCCCCACCAAATGGTATACCTGTTCACACGGCTAACCGACTTCAACGTTGAGTCACATTACTAATCGGTTACGATTTTGTCCTCAAATATATCCAGATGGAGCGTTTTGGTCATGCGGACGCCCTTTCTAAGCTGATTGCGCATAAGTCGACTAACCATCCTCTGTGGAAGCTTACGCTGACGTAAAATACGTGTTTCGAGAGTTCATCAGGAATTTGCCTGTCACTTCTTCTATGATCCGACGTGCCACTCAATCGGACTCTGTCTTGCAAGTGATAACGTATTATTTACGCACGGGCTGGCCCGAAGAGTTATATGCAGATTACAAACCACAATTCCAAGGGCGGAATGCTCTAACGGTTGTGGACGGGTGTTTAATGTTAGCGGATCGTAAAGCGATACCACAAATCCTGAGAAAACGTGTTCTACAAATGCTGCATTGTGCACATCCCGGTATAACACGTATGAAAGCTTTGGAACGTAGTTATGCATATTAGCCAGGGATCGATTCCGACATTGAGAGCACGGTCAAGTCATGTGAACAGTGTGCACGTGCTGCAAAGGTACCCGTCAAGGCTTAGTTGCACTTCTGGCCTCTACCAGATGGCCCATGGAAAAGAGTTCATGCCAACTTTGCTGGTCCACTCAATGACCAATACTTTCTCATCCTCGTAGATGCCTTTTCTAAATGGCCGGAGATCGTTCCACTGTGCACAATTTCCACGACGACTACTATTTCGTGTCTAAGTCGCATATTTGCTCGGTCCGGTTTTGCAGAAACGCTTGTGACTGACAATGGTACACAGTTCACTTCAGCACAGTTTTCACAATTTCGTAAATCATTCGCTATAGAGCATGTCTGCAGTCCTCCGTATCATCCTCAATCTAACGAACAAGCAGAACGTTTTGTGGATACATTCAAAAGGGCTCTTCACAAATTGGAGGAGGAAGGAAGAATGTGTACAATTTTAGACTCCTTCATGCGTACCTACCGTTCTACACCAAATGCAGCTCGTACCAAATGGAGTTTCACCAGCTGAAGTTTTTCTTGGGCGGCGAATGAGAACAGCACTCGATGCCGTGCGTCCCGTCAAGCGAGCGGGTCAACGCAACATCAAGATGGAGAGGCAATTTAACCAACATCATCGAGCTAAGGCTCGAGAATTCCATACAGGTGACACAGTATTTTTTTCTGAAATTTCAGGGCCAGGGGTGTAATTGGGTGCCGGGAACTGTGACTCAGCGTCGAGGTCATGTGTTATATGAACTCACCGTCCACGGTAAGAAAGAGACTCATCATATAAACCACATCAGACAGCGAGATCTCAACATCTGTGACAAACCGGAAGACGTCAGTGAATTACCTCTCGATATTTTGTTAGATACGTTTGAACTACCAACACATACGACTGAGAGTAATACGGAAGGAAACGTGGCACGAGAGAACCCTATCATTGAAACACGTCATTCACGACGAACTCGAGCTCCAATAAAGCGCCTCAACGCGGACCTTTCTAAAAGGTCGTACGAATAGTGTTCATCTTAACAGAGGAGGATGTTGGATCGGAATCGGACAGGCAGTCTCGCGCTTACACGCTCACGCAATTACGCGTCCTATCTTATACCAGATAAGTCATGCTACAAACAAACCAATCACGTGTACTAGTGCTTGCCGATTCGTCAGTTTGTTATTGATCGATTGTCTTGGGTTATTCATTCTTTATATGCCTGTACCACGTAACCAATCGATACACCTTGTACTTGAGTCTTACAAACTCGTTCTCCTTACCCGTGCGGGACGATTCAACATTGACCTAATACAGAACGAGTTATTGAACATCTACTACGTCGGTGTAATGACTGTGCCGAGGCTCACAAAGCTCCTATCAAAGTGGACCTTCATTCCTGGCTGATTTCCCGTTCCTGGCGCACGCGTACATGTTGACCACGCAGAGTCCATTTATAGCCTATATTACCTTATTATTGTTGGCGCCGTTTCCGAATGGCCGGAAATTTTCATGTTGAAGGACCAAACGATAGCTGACACAATAAGTTGTCTCAACCACTATTTCTAACACTGCGGGTCGTGAAACGGTTGTCACCGATAATGGGCCACAATTTACGCCAAGCGAATTCCCTATTTTTTGTCGTTCATTAGGCGCGCAACACATGCGAAGCCCCGTTTACTATCCTCAGTCGAATGGACAGGCTGAACGGTTTGCTGACACGTTCAAAAGGAGTTTGATAAAACTACGGGGAATTAGGGCTGTATCAGGAATTTTAGATACATTTCTACGAGCCTATCGATCAACGCCTAACCAAGCATCGCCAACTAATCAACCACCAGCAGACGTGTCCCCTGGACGGAAGATGCGAACTCCTTTGAATGTCATGTTCCCGTCAATCGTTTCGAACGAATCTAACGACAGAATGGAAAATCAATTTACTCGGCATCATGGGACTCGTGTGCGCTTCTTTCCCCCTGGTGTTTTGGTGTACGTTCGTGACTTCAGGCAGCAAGCTAACCCTTGGATCCCGGGAACCGTGAGAACGAGAATCGGCCACGTAATGTATGCAGTGGACAGCCAGGCGGGCACAACTAGAGGACATGCCAATCATATCAAACGCAGATACACAACGGATGACGGCAACGCAAACAACGATTATGAACTGCTTCCAGATGTACTATTTGATACATTTTCTATACCAGAGATAAAAACGCCTGAACTTGAACAGCATAATGCACCGCCGCTGGAGAGCAGTCCTGGAGGAAGACATTCAAGACGCACACGCCCCCCAATCCAGAGACATCAGGTAATCCCTTACAGGCCATCGCACGTGTGACTGTTTTTAACAGGGAGAGATGTGCGGTTCATCCATTTTACGTTTCTTCATGTGCATGCAAACAGACACGATCACTCACGTGAACCTTCTCACTGCAATGTTGCCGGTTGCAACGCTCACTTACGCACCCCCGCTAGCCTGCACAGACACGCTTTGCCCACATCTCACTGGCTTGTTATTTATGTATCGGTTCGTCCGCCATAAACTCTGTTCTTTGTTAGATTTAATGCGCTTTTCATGCTGGCTCGGCTGGAATACACAAGGTTCCTCTTGCATTACTACAGTTCTCACTTCATTGCGTAGTGTAAACAACAGATATTTTCTAGCAGCGCAGAATTACCAACATAGGGCTGAAGAAACTCCTGACGTTGTCTATTTGAAGGTTGCCGCGAAACTAGTGGCCACCTACCCATGACCGTATGCACCTGACCGGCTAATTAGAAAGGTCATTTTCCCCACTATCAATGGAATATTTATGCGTCTCGTGGTGTGCATAACGTCTGCATGCTCGACTAGAGTTGGACCACAGCTTATGACGGATGTGCCGCAAGAAAAACTGATGTGATGCGCTACAGCTCTGTAATCAGTCACTGTTAGACGTGTTGAAACCTTGTCCCTCACAACCGGTGTGCCGCAACCTTTACCGTCCTCAAGTCGTCCTCTTCATTCCCAAAACATGGCGATAGACTAAGATTTCCGGTGGAGTTGTGACAACGTATGGACAGTCAGAATATGCAGATCAACGAACTGAAGAGACACCCCCTCAGAACTCTTGCACGAACTAATTCTCGTGGTCCATGAAGGTGGCGTTGATGCCGCCAGGGCTTTCGGCGCAAAGCACAGAAGTGCATTCAACCATACACATCCCGAAGTCTCCACGTATCACCGTCAAACAGGCGGGCCAGCCAGTGGGCTCAAGGACCGTCGCTGCACCAACAGGTACTAGTCGTCTATCTTTTGTCCCGGATAGGCCGGCTGGCTTGCTGTTCCACACCGAAACCGGAGCCAAGCCAAGCGTTATTCCACCGCAATCGAACGATCTACTCCAGCCTGACCAATAAACTTTACAGGCTGCAAATTTTGGGAAAACGCTCACTGGCTATCGAACTTGAACTCCAAGGACGTTTCCAATGAATGTTCCCTCTTAACGACGTTTAGACGCCATTGATTAGTGCCGAATTCTTGTCACATTTCAAATTTCATGTTGTCGTCAGTAGACGCAGGCTAACCCACAAAACTACCGCCTGCGCAGTAAGCGGCTTCCAACCAACGGTCACGTCAACCCACTAAGCCTGTTCTTCTACCAACAACGGCGATTTTGGCACTGCCGAAAAGTTTTCCAGCATTAATTCGGCGGTGCTTACATACTGAGACGGTTATACATGATGCGGTGCATCACGTTAAAATGCACAGTCCTCTAATTCTCTCTTGCTCACACTGCTCACATCCAGACTAACTTTAAAATCGCCAATGCCTAATTCGAGCATACGCTTCAGTTGAACATGATTCGACCATCAAACAGCTCCTGAGCGGCATCACTGCCCACGGTACCTGGGAGAGTCTCCGGGTGATTGGAAACATTGCGGTGATTACCGCGCTCTCAATAACGGCACAACCTCGAGAAAGGTACCCGACACCTTAAATCCACGGTTTTTCCACGGGGCTCGCTGGCGCCACTATTGAGCGGACTGTTCTTTGCATATGTCTACACTGACCGTATCTTGATCACTAGCCGCTGGAACTAGAAGTACTTCCTCAACCTCCGCACCGTTTTTGGTGGTTTCGCGAAATATGAAGTTGGCTTGTTGGAGTTCCTGGGGCAACATCAATCAAAGCAGTATCAAAACTCTGTCGAATAAGGCTGTCTATCTCGATTTTCAAAGTTCCTTCACGGTGACCCAACTCCGACGATTCCTCGAAATACTCAAATATTATTAGCGTTTCTTTCCTTCGTGCACGTTTTTTTAAATCCTGACCGATCAGGCTGAGTCCAAACGCAAACCCATTGGACTCCCACCCAAAGCCAAAGTAACCAATACATCGAAGAAGGAAACCTTATATCAAGACATTCAGTTATGCTTCACTGGTTATAATCCAAGCGCCCGTCTCTTACTCACCATGGATAAATCAAACGCTGTCGTCGACGCGTTCTTAAAACGATCCATGAATGGTGAACAACAGCTCCTGAAAGCTACAATGGGCACAACTAAAATACGGCAACCTTGGATGCGGACTGCTGGCTATTTATTTGGCAATCCGTTACTTCCGTTACCTTTGAGAAGGTCGACACTGCTGTACAAACCGATCACAAGCTGATGACATTTTTTCCTCACGTCAAACCTGATTGGTACCCCCGGGTGAAATCAGACATTTAGATAATATCCGTCAATTCCCCAAGGGCCAATATCGATACCGATGCATGTTCACGCCCCGACGTCAACTTGGTCCAATCACCACCCTCCTTCGATTTGGCCCGAATGGCCATTGCCCAGCAGCGCAGCAGGAATGTGAAGGATGTCCCCACTTCTAAGACCCCATACTTGCTTGCCATCCCTTTGCTCACACAAGCTGATGTTATTATGTGCGAAATTTTAATGGATGGGATCTTCTGTCACACTTTCTTACCGACACACCGTTTTGAATCGTTTCCATTTTTTATCTTACTTCGGAAAACCTTCACACGGAGGTTGATTATACGACGCATTGTTTGACTCTCTATGAACAGGAATGTTCGTCTCTGGTCACAATAGTGTATCGATTGCCAAATAATTGAAATGCACAAGCATTTACTTACCACACCCGGCACATTATCTCAACCCTACGCCTGTTTTCCCATGCACACCTTGACGTCGTTGAACCACTACCATCCTCCAACGACTGCACGTGTATGCTGATCGCGGTCAATCTCTTTACGCCTTAACATTCAAGTGTACCTATTGGAGATGTTTTAGCGGAGACAATTGCCTACACCGTCTTGGAGTATAGGATCGCTAATTTTTGTTTCCCTGCTACAATCACCACAGACCGAGGCATCCAGTTTCAGTTTTTCGCAACTTCGCGCGGTTACTGGGTTGTTCATGCATTAATACGAGGACATACCATCCATGCGCTGATGCTTTGGTCAAACGTTTCCATAGACAACAAAAAGCTTTGATAACTGCTCAACAAAATGGGGCGAGCATCTGCCGTAAATTCTACTTGAAGTTCAGTCTACCTCTAAAGAGGACACCGGCTATACTACCTCAGAATTGGTTGACTGTACTGCTTTGTACCCTCCGGGGAAATTGATTTAACCAGCGGCACATACAGACCCAGGGGCGGTTTGCATTTCAAGTTTACGACAGCACAAGTCCAGCCTTCTTTTCAGACCAACCCATCAATATGGGCGCCGAGAACAAAGTCTCTGGAGCTGTTCTCATATAAATTTGTGTTCATGTGTCAAGAAGTCATCGGGCAACCGCTACAACCGCGATACCTTGGCACCTTCGAAGTGGTTATACATGGCTAAAAATTTTATTGTTGAAAGGCTCAGAAGAAGCGTATCCCTATCCACCGATCGACTGAAACCAGCCTACACAGAGCAGGACGCCGTCTCAACCGATCCGATTTCGACCGAAAACAGTCCCTCCCCACGACCATCTGTATCAATTCACCTGCAGCTCAACACCCTTGTGCTTCTGAACAACCCACTACCAGAACAGGACGGTCTACACACTGGCCGAAACATCTGACAGATTGGGACACATGGCATGGCTATCGAGCGTGTTTTGTTTTCTCTTTATTGGTGTTCTTTCATTGCGATTTTGCCAACAAACGTCATGGTGGGGACTCATTGTATTTCGCACAGTTCACAGCTACATTTTCCACGTTTTACATGCATCGTTTTTAGGCTCTTCTACACACTTGTTTGAGATTATCACCATAATCTTTGAGTTTTACTAGCAGCAAGAATAAATGAGAGCTTTCGCGCGCCGTACCTACTTTCTCCCTCTGTGTGGATCTTTCGCCAATGAATTAATTGCACGGTGAAATTTTTCAGCCCCATGTATCTGCTGACCTGCCAGCGCTCCAGGTCCACCATCTCGCATCGTGAGTGAAACTACTTAACCGACGACACGCAGCCGTACTCCCCGGCGCTGCTCTTCTCTTGTATGGCTGTCAACGCAGCTCAACGAACCTTCACTTATCAGCGTGTCCATTCATCTTTGTTGATACGTCTTCCGTCATACTGTATGCATATCTTTTGTACACATCAGTAACCGTTACAGCTTTTCTTTGGTGTTACAATATTTTAGACATTTTCATCAACTGAGTGATTACAGTACTACGGGTATTCGGAGGCCACAAATTCTGGAGTGTCTGCCAGTTTTCGCTGTGTCCTTTCGGTCAGTGGGATAATGTCTCAGGATTTATTCCTTCTGCTGGTGTCGTGGCACCACTTCAGAGTCTGTGCTTCAGTAGACGGAAGGTTTCTGTGTAATATCCGAGGTGATCTTGGTTTCTAACTTACTACAGGATTTCAAATTTTGTGATGTGATGCACTTCCTAAAACCGTCCAATTCTTTTGAAATTTTTCTTGTTCTATAATTCTAAAGACGCAAGCGAGAAATATGCACAAATCCAATTGCATAACTTCTGGCAAAATGTTGAGAAAATTGTGTAATTCCGTTAATCTGCGAAAGTATTGGCAGGATATAAAAGAGTTCAGTGTCACAACAGCGGAATGGCATGTTTTTTTAATTTTCAATTTAATTAAGCAAGACGACCTGATTTTTTATTCTGACAATAAAACTGTGGCGATGAAGCTCGATGTGGCAGTGAAGGTGCAGACGCAAGATATCAGTTATTGTCACCTGACGTAGCATCATGTGCCAAAATTACGCAAGTGAGTGATAATCTCCTGATCGTAATCAGCATGAATGTTAGTTCATTGGTGCAAAAATGTTTACTTTGACCGTAAATTGAGTGTCGGCCAAACAGTATTACCAGTGCAAAGGGCATCCGGGAAACAATCAAAAGACCGCCGAAGGGAGAAGGTAGCGTTTCCTGTGGGCTCATCCTTATGAGTCGAGTGGGAGCAATTTCATGTCTGAAACGTCTGTTAAAAACACCCTGCCCATGCTAGCAATGGTGAATTCATTTAGGTGTGAGAGGTTCCTAAATATTCGCAAAGTGAACTATAAAGCGAACAACACTGAACAGTGTTCTGTCCAATCACCGTACAAAACAAACAAAGGCACTGAGAAGGAAAACGTACGAAATTCAAAGAGGAATTTTCATTTGAAAACTGTGAAAAAAGAATGCATAACACCTTTTTCTTTCTTTGGCGCAGAACGTATTATTTGGTTCAGACGAATGTCCATTGTGGCCATTCGGTTATAAAGACACCGGCTGCGAAAGGATTTCCTTCTCTAACGAACACTGCAAACAAATGTCATCTGCTAACACTTTCTTTGGATGAAATCACATACATGAGTGTGGCAACATAACATCGCAGCCGGACATGGCACGGGCTGCTCTTATTTGTACAGCCACTTTGTCCATGACAGAAGTCTGCAACCATACGCTCCCTCATCAGTTCCGAAAAAATTTCAAACATCCTGTTCAGGGTAGCTCACTCCTCAATACGACCGCGCCCGTACAGTACGGACCGGCCTTGTTCCATGCCACCAGTAACTGATAGGTAGTGTAACTTGATATCCAAGAGATATTAAGAGGTGTTTGATTGCATACCCGTGTTTGTTTGACCCATTTGTGATACCAATATCCACCACACGTGTGTTACTCCTGGAGGGTTGTATCTGACTTGGCTTTACGTAACAGATATGTTCGTCGGTTGCCTTCGTCTTGGATAGTACGCAGGACACCCTGAGAATTAACTTCCGACGAAATTTCTGGAGGGTTCTTTGTTCTTTTTTCAACTACACTGGTATACTTCGTCCTATTATAAGATGCAATCCTTAAATTATTGAGTATCTAGACGGCTGCGTCATCCCTATCCGCCTAACGCTGTATCACTGGAGGTGAGTAATGCCTGTCTTTCATTTCTGCATATCTTGCGAATACATTTTGAGGCGTTCCACATATAGTTCGTGTTCTAGGCTACATCGCGCAAGAAACCACACCCCTCGATGTTTTGGCTGCGGAACTTGGTTCGACGCTTCTGGCCTCGGTGTCTCTCAAGATCTGAACCAAGTTCTGACTGTGGCCCAACTAAGCTGCATCCAAATGGATTCTGATAAGTTTAGATCCGTCGGACGGCCGTTTGACAGTTCTTTTGGTACTACTAGTAACCTGGTGCTCAACATTATTGCACAGTATGTTCAACCACCACGCCCGATGGAAGTGTTCCTAAAGCTAGCTTGAACCTCCATACATGAGAAGTAGCGAGCTCGCCTAAGCGTAAAGCAAGAACTCTGAAGTGGGTGCGAATTCACAGCTATCACCTTGCAGTTACCAGCTGACGCAAGTAGTAAAGAGTTCACTCATTACAAAGAGCCGTTCATCTGCTATAAACCTTCACAAGTTGCCATAAGCAAGATGTCTGGAAGTTAAAATGAATGAGAACGCACTGCGAGGCCCACGCTCTGATTCTGAATTGTCGGCGTGACCTGAGCATTCACTGACACAACATCCATCTACGCTGCTACATAAGTCCAGGACATGAACACCGGGCGCTCTCCACTTTAGAAGGTTCCAGGGCGAGTGAAGAGTTCCCCCGCGTATATTTGGTTGCCTCAGGCAGCTTCACAAACGTACTGTCTGTGACCGGCGAAAACCAAATTCGCCCTTCGCTATATTTTCCGAGGGTTTCCAGTGTAGAAGCCTAATCGGCCGGAGCCCCAGTTAAGTGTTCGATGCAATGTACAGAGCAGTGCGCTGTGCAGTGTTCTACAGTTCCCCCACAATAAATGTGCGACGAACAGCTCAAATTTACGAATCCTACGAACTTGCTTTTCAAACTAAAACTAATCAGCAGAGAAAGGGGTATGATAGAGGAATGACATTGTCTTACCGCATGCCAAATATGATATGCTAATGTAATGTCTCTAGTGCCCTGCGCGGGATCAGCGGGTTACCCTTGAGTTGTGCCCAATTTATTTGGTTAATTCGGAGACAGCCCGAAGTGACTTGTTTGGTAAAACAATCCTGTTTACAAGAAATTGTCGAATACCGATGAAATCTCTCGATTTTCGACTACAAACAGTGCCCGTAAATGTGAATCCGCAGTGGTGGGTTCCACAGAGCAATAAATTCACAGACACCACGGAGACAACTGAATTATATAAATGCATTCAACAATGCATGAAAAACAGAACCCGCCCCCACCAGCCAACATAGTGAACTAGAGCACACGTAATTTAGTCGTAATGTAGCGATCTGGAGATTTCACTGGCCTTCCCGTGGCACAATGTGTACAAAGTACCAAGACTCATATTTGCTATTAAGTAAGTTCGCGAGGTGTGCGCTACCCGATTGTTCGCCCACATGCCCTGCGATTGTAGCGCGCGAATCCGAACCACGCACAATTCCGGTTTATTTGTTCGTCGGCGGTTGGTCTCCAGCCTCTCCAGCCGATTTGCCTGTCAGTGTCAATTACACCGGATTAAGAGACATGTAAATTTCTTCAAACAAACATTCGGCCTTAATTTACAGCTACGTTTCTGCATTTCGCGTCTGGTAAATTCGGATCTGGAAAAGGCGATCTAGTGCGTGTACACTAAATTGGTGGGGCTCTTCAGCTAACTTTTTCCATAAGTGTATTTTTTGTTGGACTGCGATTCACTTTTCTGTATATTTTACAAGTTTATTTCTAACTCAGCTCATTATCCACTCTAGCAAAATGCGGGTTGAATTTCACGTTTTGACATGCGATTCGGTCAATGCACTAACCGCAGCATTTGCACTCTTTCGACAGAATAGACCTGTTCGTGGTTTGCCCGGTTGAAATTCACCTTCGCGCGGTAGCAAATGAGTACAAATTAGATCAGAGCTAAGCCGTATCCACCACTTAGTAGCGGCACTGCCACCTAGTGTCACTAAGGATGCGGACGGTGTTGTGAAGCTACCAAGCTACAAGAAATCTTAATAGTCAAAAAACTGACCGAAACTAGGCGCGTTTGTCCTTTCGATTGCCAGCGTGTTTAACTGTTTCTGGATGGAAACGAGCTCGGCGGTCGTGAAACATCGCAGTTGCTTGACCAAGTGCAACGGTTGGCAGGCAAGACAACCACGGAGGAGGTTTTATTTAGATATGGGTCCAGTGTTCGCTCGAATTCAAGCGAAACATCCATGCCGCAAACTCGTTGACAGTCTTGTCTACCCTCGCCGACATCACCAGCCATATTAAGGAAACGTACGGCACCAATGTTCCCCGCTCGCTTTGAGTAGTCAGGGTGCGACTGCTACTCAGACTGCTCAGGTTTATAGCCTAACTAAACAACAACAAGATTTGGCATCGCATCATCCGAGGTCACAATCGACTACCCCCTCGATTAGAAAATGGCCGATTAACGTCGGGTGCACTTCATCTTCCGCCACAGAGAGCTAATCCCGATCGCTGGTCTTATCCCAAGCAATTTGACAAGAACGCTCGACAGTGCAAACAGCTCTTAACTTTTGCTCCAGTGGAAAAACGGGGCAGCCAAACCTAATGGGTACCAACGCAGTTCGTCCGTTGGGGTGTAAGTTTGTTCTAACAGATCACGAATCAAGGATTGGCTGTCTTTTCGACACAAGTACAGAGAACAGCGGATCCAACTTGAGGTGCACGACATGAATGTATCGATCACCTATCATCCAAGAATGGCCAGTGGGAGCACCGCCAAGGCGCCATTACAGACTTAGTTTAGTTCCTCGTAGGAAATTCAGCTGAATCACAAAAATCGATGATTTAACCGCTGGACGAAACAGCTGACGGCGCACTGGTTGAATGCAGATTTTCTAGCGCAGCGTGCTGCAATGTAATTGCGGCCGCCCGGGTAAGTAGAGCATATGGGTGATTGGGCTCTTCGGTAAAATTGTTCTTGTTGCTTTTTTTATAAAACGGTTCATGGGACATCCAGTTGAAAAGAATGCTATACCCTGGTGCCTACACACTATCCCAAAGATGGTCCGCGAGTGCTACGGGCAGTCAGAGTAAAAGTGGCAAGCGTTTGCTTGACACCGACGTTCAAATGACAATGATCGATGTCGGCATTCTCCGGCTCTTCGACCGTTTGGTCGAGTCTAGACAACACCGTCTAGCCGGACAAATTACGAAGATTATCGCTGGCGGGATTTTGTTTCTACAAGGTATCAGTCAATCAGGTGTAGCAAACATCCAGGAAATTAAACTGCCATTTGTGATCGACAGGTATCCAACAACAGTACCCAGTCGGCCTCCTTTGCTAAAGTAACAGAGCTCCAAGGCCTGACTGACTGCTGTCACATTGCATCACCAGAGGTAACCCGAGATCATATTGATCCAACAGCTTGGATATTGAAATTAACCTTTTTATCTAGTCAAACACTGACTGATAGGCTTCGCCTCACATCCACGCAACTCCTTCGTGTGTAGTTTGTCGAATTGTACGCATTACGTCGGCCGACTTTGGAAAAATTCGGCCCTAGCAATCCGTCATGCAACTAAGACGTGAAGCTGCCTTGGCACCTGCGAAAGGGATGGCGTGCTCTGGATTGTAATCACCGTGTCCGAATAGACCTTCACTACATCGGACGTGAGCAGGTGGCTGTGGAAGGTCACATCTGTCGAAAAAATATAGCCTCATCGTGCGATAGCTTTATTCTTTGAGACATGCGCGGTTGCGCGAAAGACTCAAGGTTCTCGCCGTGCTCCACACCCATGATTCCATAAAACAACGTATCGTCAGCGACACAAGTCGTTCCCCGGGGTATATCAAGCGTGTGACTCAGATGCTTCGTGAAAATCTCTCTCGAAACTTTTGTTCCGGAAGGTAGACGCAGCCACTACAAACGCCGATAAGAGACTCCAAAAGTGGTTGGATAATTGGATTCTTCATCCAGCGCCAGCTACCAGTACACCGGAGACTACTCAACATTTACGAAGAAGCGGGTTCGAGTTCATTCGAGTGAGGTATTGTCTAGAGTCGGCAATCTGTGTTACTCTCTTCGGAGTACAGTGTTCAGCAGCGTGGGGTCAATTCATGCACGAATATCACTAGGCTTATTCAACGTTGTTGCAACCTGACTGACCTGGTCGGTAGGCCGATATACTGGCGCTGTTGCTTTCAGCTCGAGCGAATGATTCCAGTCGACCTTAAATTTCTTACGTACGACTGAAGGAGCCACCTAGACTGGTAGCGCAACTGGTGCACATTCTAGACTACAGAAAGACTAACGGTAGTTGGCATACAACCCAAAAACCGGGTCAACTGAATGAGCGTACTGAACAACCAACTGACGCATTTCTAACAAATGGAAAATTTTCATCATAAGGAGTCACATGGTCCATTGTCTGACTGACATCTTACCTGAGAATTGGCGTTGAATCTGCTTTCACAACGAAAAACGTTGAGCACGTAAGATTCGCCACTCTTCGGATTTTCGGTCATCGTGCCTGCTTCCTCCAATACTTGCATGGTTGATCCATTCCACTTTCGCATTTGCTTGCCGGACAGCTGCACGGCTGGCGTTTGAAGGTAGCCTCACAGTATAACATTTGATGACACGTCTGAGTCCGACTGACGCCGTGGTCGTTCGTCTTCAATAAGAAGTTCGGCGTGAACCCTCTTGACCCAGTTGTACTTCGAACGCCATTCAGCGCCTGCTAGACCCCTGCTTTCTCACTGACCAGTCCGACAGATCGTGACTTGCGCTCTTCAGCGATATGTTCCTTCTTCCGGTAATTGATGCCAGTTTTTCCAAAAGTCTGACATGTCCCTTTCTGTCATTCATGATGTCCACTGCAAACCGGACAGGGTTGTGCCGGTATGCCTGGCTCGTGCTTGGCTTATCGCGTTGAGCTCTGTTCCACTTTCACTGCTAAGGTCCACGTTCCTCTGTTCCGCAAACGCTTTGCTTTTACAAATGTCAATACACTGTGCAAATGTTAACTGTCTCACTCCCATTAACTGCTTGTTCACTACAGCGTCCTGAACGCCAAGACCAACATTCGTGCGTTTGCAAAAATTGTTAGCCCTAGCCAGCGCCATCAACGTCGTCACACTCTGGTCGATAGATTCGCGATGACGACTGTTCCTTTGAAAGAAAAGGGATTGTCTATATTCTCGTTCGCCTGTCCGAGACGGTATTCTTCGAATCTTCTGATGACCGTACCCATGTCGTCCTTTTCTTCCTTGTCAAAATCAAGTTTGTCAAGACTCATCGGTCGCGGTCGCCAGCGCGCTACAAGCACACCTCTAATGGGCACTATTGTTTTCCTGAGACACGCTGTCCAACAATGAAAAATGGTCAAACTTCCGTCTCCATATTCTTCATGCCTCGGGCAGTTAACTGCTGTCCGCCACGTCCCACTGCTCGGGAGGAGCAAAAGCAGCCATACTCGATCAACTGCTTGAGAAGCTGCATGCAGGCTCCTTTTTGTCCTCTCACGGCATGTCGCATGCTGGGATATCTAAGTGAAGTGAAATCAGAACGGGTGCCTAGGCGGCACTGAGTGATCAAAATATGTTGGAAAAGTAGGACATTTTTACAAGGGAGCAACAACATCCACGACTGCTGTCAAGTGACAGGCATCTTCACGTTTCGACTGACCAGTTTGTTGCTCTTGTTCCGCGACTTTGCAAATAGCACTGACGTTGTGTGAAACAGATAGGCACTTAACAGCAGCTAATCGCCGTTCATAATTGGTTTTGCGCAAGTTTGACCATAATTTCATCAGCAGCGCCTTGGGTGCAAACATTAATTGGATAAACCTTCCTCAGTAAAGAAACCACCTCATTCCAAACTCATGAAGGGGTTGGTCAGCTATCAATTGCGGTCTATTCCACACTGGACTAAGATTATGCAACTATTAACCGGTTTATTCCACGGCTTTGTCATGAAACAAGTGGTTATCAGCAATAGCCATTGAATCGTTGGATTACATTGCGGACGCGTTAACCAAAGTCGTCAAGTTACGCCAACTTAACCAAGCCGCTGGAATAAGTACAACTATTGACGCATCAGACACCGCGGTCGGCACTGTCGACGGCCCCTTGGAAACTGGTATGGCACGCCCAGTCATGAATTTTTAACAGCTTACTCAGCCGTTCGTCACTTCCAACATGTCCTCGAAATAAATAATGTTATGATTTCCACTGACCACGAACCATTGGATTTTGTCTTCCATAATGAGTTCGAGAAAAATTCTGCCTTCAAAGTTTGACAATTGGACTTCGTTCATCAATTTGTGTCAGATATGCGTCAAGTTTTTGGCGACCATAGCGTCCCTGCCAACGCTGTATCACAGGTGTCGGCATTGGTTAGTCATTACCCAACCAATTTAAACGTCATGACCTACGCACAACGCTCAGAAACCGATTTCCACACATCCTACGAACAATCAGCTCTACCTCGGGAGTTCCAGAATTTACTGCCTTCTGAAGGCACTATTATTCGCGGTACTTCCGCCGGGCACCTGCGTTCACTGGTTTCTATGTCACCCCGACGACACACCACAAAATATTGCTTATCCTAGCATCCGGGCCAAAGTTGACCTCACTTCCGATAGATGCGCTTGGTGCGGTGTGAAAGAAGACATCAAAAGCTGGGTAGGCGTTTGGTTGAGCCTTCAAAAAGCCAAAATTCATCGTCACTTTTCAGTCCCGATAAGCCCGTATCCGACTGGTTCCTTTGTCTGTCGCATGTGCACATCAATATTTTTGGTCCTGTGCCACCGTCAAATGGCGTGCTCCACCTCATCGTCATGATCGGCAGCTTCAACTGATGACCTAAAGCTGTCCCGTTACCTAACGTTGCCGCTGAAACGATTGCGCGTGCTTTTATCGGACGATGGGCCATTTGGCATGGTTGCTCCTCCGACCGTGGTTCACAATTTGAAAGCGGCTGCTTCGCGAAAAAGCTGTGTACCTTAGGATGTCATCGGTACCAAAATACAGCCCACTCGCCAGCTGCAAATGGAACGGCTTGGCGTTTTCCTAAAAGCAACAGTCAGGGCGGTCGTCTCCTTCCGTTGAACAGGGCCTCTGCTGACGATCTTACTCCGGTTTCGTGTGGCCTTTGCAGTCGACATTCAGGTTTCTAACGTCAAACCTCTTCAAGGTCGACCACCGTTTTCCACTGGGAATAATTTATACACCACCACGGATTACTTCAGAGAAGATGCCTCTTAAATCGAGCGGCCTGCCGTCCAGGGGCGTTGTTTCCTTTGGACGGTCACCTAAAAACAGACCTGTAGGTATTTCGCTCCGCATGCCCTCCTTCAATATGCATACACGTTTGTATACTTGAATAGACAACGTCATTCTCCCAAACGTCCAAACGAAGCGTTTCCTGAGCCGCTTCAAAGGAAGCGGTGGGTGCACATCATAGGTCGCTTAGGCGAACGGGAAACCGTCTCCATTGACCGCTTAAAGCAAACTTACTTGGTCTTCCCAAACACGCCTTCTCGACCGAGTTATTCTTTGTCCGTAACCCAGCCTATGCTTGCTAACACCCCCATCAAGAACAAGGATGAACCTGCCCTCGAACTGCAAATTTCTACGCTTCCGCTATCGGACACTACCCGTTCTGGACGCAAAGCGCACTTGCCAGAGCGTTTTGTAAAGCAACGGGATCGTAAATCTTAGCGCGATCGCAAAAGTTTGAAAGCCAGATATACCGGCGCGTTTTGCGTGATATCTATTAAACGTTTGTGAATGACGAGCGATTTGGTTGTTTGCATCTTTTGTTTTCTCACCGACATAGTCAACTTCATTTCGTTTCTCGTAGTAAACACCGTCCGCCACTGATATGACGCACGTAGCCCCATCGATTGCGATGATCCTTGGTGTCGTATTTGATGTTGTTCGCGAACGCTCCGTGGAAACCCAATTTCGGGCATTCATCCTTCGAGGTTTTTCGGGAATTTTGAGGGAGGATAGTTGAGCGTAAACCCAGGAGAAACTGGAGTAATAGTACTGCTCCAATTTTGGATTCTGAGAATTGCTCCATCAATCGCTGGCAAATGAGCTGTCATCTGGTGTGGCCTGATTCAGATTAGACCAAGGAGAGCTGGCACAAGTAGGCCCCATCAAGAACGGAGGGTCGGCGTTAAAGTAACCTTCTGGGGATAGTTGTACAGAGGCCTGGGGGTTTCGCCGTATATCCTGCCGCACGAGGTGCACAATGCACCAAAACACATATTTGCTCCGGGGATCACATCTAATCCCTGTGTGGCGACATTGATGGCGCTGGCTAGGGCTAACAATTTTTGCAAACGCACGAATGTTGGTCTTGGCGTTCAGGACGCTGTAGTGAACAAGCAGTTAATGGGAGTGAGACAGTTAACATTTGCACAGTGTATTGACATTTGTAAAAGCAAAGCGTTTGCGGAACAGAGGAACGTGGACCTTAGCAGTGAAAGTGGAACAGAGCTCAACGCGATAAGCCAAGCACGAGCCAGGCATACCGGCACAACCCTGTCCGGTTTGCAGTGGACATCATGAATGACAGAAAGGGACATGTCAGACTTTTGGAAAAACTGGCATCAATTACCGGAAGAAGGAACATATCGCTGAAGAGCGCAAGTCACGATCTGTCGGACTGGTCAGTGAGAAAGCAGGGGTCTAGCAGGCGCTGAATGGCGTTCGAAGTACAACTGGGTCAAGAGGGTTCACGCCGAACTTCTTATTGAAGACGAACGACCACGGCGTCAGTCGGACTCAGACGTGTCATCAAATGTTATACTGTGAGGCTACCTTCAAACGCCAGCCGTGCAGCTGTCCGGCAAGCAAATGCGAAAGTGGAATGGATCAACCATGCAAGTATTGGAGGAAGCAGGCACGATGACCGAAAATCCGAAGAGTGGCGAATCTTACGTGCTCAACGTTTTTCGTTGTGAAAGCAGATTCAACGCCAATTCTCAGGTAAGATGTCAGTCAGACAATGGACCATGTGACTCCTTATGATGAAAATTTTCCATTTGTTAGAAATGCGTCAGTTGGTTGTTCAGTACGCTCATTCAGTTGACCCGGTTTTTGGGTTGTATGCCAACTACCGTTAGTCTTTCTGTAGTCTAGAATGTGCACCAGTTGCGCTACCAGTCTAGGTGGCTCCTTCAGTCGTACGTAAGAAATTTAAGGTCGACTGGAATCATTCGCTCGAGCTGAAAGCAACAGCGCCAGTATATCGGCCTACCGACCAGGTCAGTCAGGTTGCAACAACGTTGAATAAGCCTAGTGATATTCGTGCATGAATTGACCCCACGCTGCTGAACACTGTACTCCGAAGAGAGTAACACAGATTGCCGACTCTAGACAATACCTCACTCGAATGAACTCGAACCCGCTTCTTCGTAAATGTTGAGTAGTCTCCGGTGTACTGGTAGCTGGCGCTGGATGAAGAATCCAATTATCCAACCACTTTTGGAGTCTCTTATCGGCGTTTGTAGTGGCTGCGTCTACCTTCCGGAACAAAAGTTTCGAGAGAGATTTTCACGAAGCATCTGAGTCACACGCTTGATATACCCCGGGGAACGACTTGTGTCGCTGACGATACGTTGTTTTATGGAATCATGGGTGTGGAGCACGGCGAGAACCTTGAGTCTTTCGCGCAACCGCGCATGTCTCAAAGAATAAAGCTATCGCACGATGAGGCTATATTTTTTCGACAGATGTGACCTTCCACAGCCACCTGCTCACGTCCGATGTAGTGAAGGTCTATTCGGACACGGTGATTACAATCCAGAGCACGCCATCCCTTTCGCAGGTGCCAAGGCAGCTTCACGTCTTAGTTGCATGACGGATTGCTAGGGCCGAATTTTTCCAAAGTCGGCCGACGTAATGCGTACAATTCGACAAACTACACACGAAGGAGTTGCGTGGATGTGAGGCGAAGCCTATCAGTCAGTGTTTGACTAGATAAAAAGGTTAATTTCAATATCCAAGCTGTTGGATCAATATGATCTCGGGTTACCTCTGGTGATGCAATGTGACAGCAGTCAGTCAGGCCTTGGAGCTCTGTTACTTTAGCAAAGGAGGCCGACTGGGTACTGTTGTTGGATACCTGTCGATCACAAAAGTGAGTTTTTCGGGAATTCTGGATCATTGCACAGCATCTGCATGTTCACACGTTCGTCCCAGTACTAAGTCTCATCTCTCTCTTGTAAGTTGTGAGAAGGTTGAATTCCACCTCTACATTCTTCGGGGCGTACAAATCATGTGCACGTCGCTGATGACGTGGCACTGCTGTATCCACGTTCCCCTGGAGACCACTCGTTCTGTCCGCTAGTAACACTGTTTACTTTCACGTGTGTGTACATTCTTGGTGGCCGACGTACATAGATGTTAAAATGTGTATTTCTCAAGACGTATGTGAAGAGCACGATGGAATGTGCGGGATTATAGCAGATCACTTAAGGCGATGCAGAACTACACGTAGCTAACAGCACTGCAAACGTGAAGTCTGCCGACAAAATTGGCGTAATCAGGATGGAAGCGATTTTAGTTGGCGAATCTTTAAGGCACTCAGCAGGGAAAATGGTCGCCCGCCCGTTTCACTAATTCAGTCCAGATAACCTCTAACGAATCTGTATATGAATGGGTGTCTCAGATTGATCATGGCCACTCCGGGGAATACGTCCAAATGCATCTTAAGGGTATTTTTGCCACTACGGAATATGAATAATGTCAGAAAGGTGTTGAGATGAATCGGTTCAGGCGAGAAAGGAAGAGAAATTCCAAAATCCGGCGAACGATTGGGCAGACCTCAACGTAGAACTTCATCGATTGCTCGGCATCGTGGAAAAGTTGAAAATTTCGTGAATTATTTGCTTCAGGCTGGGTTGCATGCATCCACTAGTCGCAGATTTCCTTCCACAAGATATGATCATGAGGTTATGAGATCAAACGCAGTCGCACGTGTTAACTGGGAAAACGTAGAATGATCACACTCACTATGACGAACAATACGTACGTGACTTTTTGACAGAGTGTGCGATATTGATGTGCTGCGGTGGTTGATAAAATATCTGAAGTTTTCTGCTGGCGTTTTTGGTGATTAGTGATAACTGAATAACCAGCAGCCACTCCCAGAATGGTTATCACGTGGCATTCGAAACTCCGTGCGGAGCTTGACGTTAACCTTTTCTCATAATACCAACGTTTAAATCGAATCCCACAGTTCGTTTCACAAGGAGGTTGACAAGGAGGTTTTGAGGCATGAAAAGTAACAAAAGGGATGAGTCGAAGTTTGAATGTGATTGTGTGGGCTATACGGACGAGGTACTTTCCGGTGTTTTGTTTGGAGGGTTCTGTGTGATAGCCACTAATACGGTTATGTCGGCGGCCATCAATTATGGTCTGAATACTCATGAACCTTACAATGCTGGCAATCGCGAAAATGAATAGACTATGAAAACTGGGCATGTATTTGTGAAAAAAATGTGCGTGTGAATTTTAAACCTTTTTACTCTCTGTATGCGCGTCCTAAATATAGCTCATATAAGGTCATTCTGCTAGGTTTACCAACAAGCGCCAATTTTACATTTTCCGGCAATCAAGGCAATGCGTGCACAATGATGCACATGGACAAAATGATGCTGATTTTGCAACGGTTTTGTGAGCATGCAACAGATCAAACGTTAGATGATGGCGTGAGTGAAGCAAGCTGTTTTCGAGGGGAGCACTATGACGAGGACGGGCATGTACGGTATGTGTCGCTGACGGCTAAATGCTTTCCGAGCAAAACCCCGAGAAGTCACCGGAGGATACACGGAATTTGAAGAAAAACATTATTTTTGAGTAAGTGAGAGAGCTGCCCAAGCCCCTTCTAAAGCACTGTACGCTGTTACTCGCAATGAATTCACTCAGAAGTTTAGTTCAAATACATCGATATTTCAGAATAAAGGATTTTGCGAGTAGTTTCTTCCGAGATAGCAGGGTTTGAAATTTGGAATCCTCATTTCTTATAGCACGTGGGAAATCGTGATTTATTTGAACGGCGGCTGTTCTGATGGCATCAGCATGTATGGGTTTATACAGAAGATTCAGGTACAACTTCGATCCTTGCAACCAAAGCTGATCAATACCACGTTTTAACGAATGAATAAGAAGATTCTAATGAGCTTTTGACAAACGATTTGGGAGTTTTCCTAATACATATCTATGAGACTTGCAAAGATGGCAGTAAATGACTGTGCGCTACTCAAATTAAAGCCAATCAGACATTTTGCAAACCGTCAGCCTCGAAGCCGCGAGGTCGAATATCCTTTCTATACAGCCTATTGTCCTTTAATTTTTGCTATCTGGAAACAGACAATCGGGAATATTGAAGCGGTCCGAATACCGCATTCCGAGATCGCCATCAAAAGTGGCGGTATGAATAGTATAATCGTCTAGCGAGAGAGAACCAGTGGGTAATTGGCAACCCTAGTTAATAATGTTCGGTTTGTTGTCTGAGAACGTCATCAGCCATGTTTTACATCACAAATGCAATGACACTGGATACTGTCGTGTATGTTTTGTTAACAGAAAGCGACGCTACTCGGCTGGCGAAATGTTGCTGGTGAAATGGTGAACATGATGAGCTAGCCGTGTTCATTGATATCGCACACGTCGTTCATACACATTAAGGAGAGCAACAGTTCCTGAACTCCTTCACGAATCAACCCACTGGCCCTTGGCTTCGGTAATAAGTAGTGCTCTCCTATTTTGACTGTTTGCGTGTGGGTCCAAAGACATGGCGGAAGCCAACTATAACAAAGTGTCCCGTGTGCCAACAGATTTTATCTTATGAGGCACACGATCAAAAGCCTTTTTGCGTGTCAGTTGCCGCATCTCCTGTGTTGAAGAAGATCAATATATGGTTCTAGGATTCATAATAACATGCCATACAGGAGCGGTTACTAAAGAAACCGTGCTGTGACCTCGAAAACTCCACAGTGCGCACCTTTATTATCTTCTCAAACATTCTTGAACAGACTGATGTGTGGTTGATGGGAAAATGGTTATCAACCTCTTGTCTAGGACCACTTTTGTGGCGAGGCGTAATGACTGACTTTTTTCAATGAGAAGGGAAGCGTGCTGGATAAACGTGGTAGGGTGAACAAACTAGACATAAGAATGGGTATATCCTCATCTTCCTACTTGATTATCATTAATGAGATACCATCAGACCCAGGATGGATTGAGGGTCTAATGATAGATCAATGTGAAAGAATACGTTCAACATCACTCAGAAAATTACTCAGAACATAATTTTTTTCGAAAGTGTTAACAGGTAATGGGTGTGTTCCTCGCTGAGCGGAGCATCAAAACGTGAGTTGGAGATCTCACATATTGCATCAGCGTCATCAACAACTGTTTTGTCTTTGGGACTAATAACTTTTATAGCAGGGTCCCACATGGAGTTTCACCGTCTCATCAGCTGCGTGAGCTTCGTGCACATGTGCTCGTTACAGATCACTAGTATCTCTTTGTTTACACAACGCAGTTTTGTTCGACTTTCTGTGTTCAAACAATGTGCTCATCTGCATCACCCAATCTGGTATTTTAGAGTTCAGCATTCCCAACTGTGTGTGAGAGTGGGGTTCTAGATGAAATGAAGAACCTTGGTGTAATGGATTTGATTCAGTAATTCAGCACGTAAAGTTCAACAATTGAAAGTAAATTTTTAAATCTGCCGTGTCGGACTTGTAATCATATTTGGACTGCAAGCCTCATTAGGGATTGGAAGTACAAGCGGCGAGTCTTTTCCGTCAGCGCAAGGGGTGTACCTATGTATTTTTTTATGTCAGCTGAAATATTTCAGTTTCACTCCTGAGCCTGCATGATTACACCCATATTAACTTTATGCAAGCTCCTGTATGTTCCTCCGTGGTCATCCGATACACCGCAGCTAAAGAATGAGTCACCCTTGTAGGCAGAATGAAGTCGTATGTGAGTTTGTCCGAGAAGAGTAATATCGGATCTATTCTGATAATCGAGATATTCCGTCTCTACTATAATCTTAAACTTGCATTTTTTGCATTGTATAACTTCTCAACCGGCCGGCATGACAGTGCCCCGAGTGTCCCGCGAGTGTCTCAAGAACGTCTTCACCGACGATTTTCTGGTCAGTCAAAATACAGCCATAAAAATTCCAGTTCAACATGGCCTATACTCATTTTCTAGATTCCGCACTTCAACAATTACACTCACATCAAGAAATTCCTTACAGCTCAGTACACAGGTTCCAGGCTAGGCTCCAACTACACGAGTCCAGCCAGTTTGTTTGTCTAGATGTCCGGCTGTTTTCTGTTGACCTGAAAGAGAGTCATTCAAAACAGGGTGTTGCACCGCTCTTTGGGGATAAAGAAAGTACCAAGAACAAAGTAAAATAATAATCTAACGAATGAAAGTAAATTACTAATCCAACAGTTTCTTAAGCAGGTGGGAATCCAATAACACTTTGAGACGGTACCTAGAAAAGTGGCTGACAATTTCTAGTGAAAGGTCGCTCCAGCAGTTTATAACTCTATAAGAGGAGAACTGTTGTCTTAGGAAGGTCCGGAGTTGAAGCTTAGAGAGCTTCTTGTCGTGACCTCTTCGATTGTTATCACCCACTGGAGTGAAGAATTGCTGCACGAGTCTTGTGCTGAAGAGAAATTTTTAAGAGTCAAGTCGTTAGGGAGTCTTCGGAACTCAAGTAGATAAAGATCAAGAATTTCGAGGCGAAACTCGTAGGAGAGATTTCGTAAGTCAGTGGTCACTTTGGTGGCTATTTGCTGGACCCGTTTGATGGCAAGTATGTACTTCTTCAAACCGGTGTGAACGACTCGATTAGCATATACAACTTTTCTCAACAAATCGGAAAGACACCTGACGCCAAAAATATACGGCAGTTACTGTGAAACTATATTTATACCGGAAAATATTCAGCGATCATTTTATGATTAGGATGCGTCCGTTTCCTTATTCTGTATATCCATGCCTATGTGTAATTTGCTCTTTATCAGCTAGATATATCTCCCCCGGATCCCTCTGGATCCTTCTGGATCCACCCTTGCAGATTCTGCTTTGCTGCCTTGTGTTACAAACCGAGAATTCTCCGGCGCATCATAAGGTCTTATGCATTCCACCTGCTAGTTTACTTACAAGCTTACCACAATGAGCTAGGATAAAGGTGTGGGCATATGTCAGGATCTGTTATTGGCGCTCCCTGTTGATGTTGTTCAACAGCTCTCCGCTTACCAACATATCTTTTTTGCTTCTGACGCGATTTCCCATTGCTCTTCTGCCAGGAACAATTACTTGGATCCCATAAGCTGCTAACTTTTGTCCGAGAGGACTACGTTGGACATGCTCAAATGTCTTGGCAAATTCAAACAAGATAGCACCCGAGTTTTCATCTGCGTTTTCGGCGTCTGCCAGGTTGTCCACGAAGGTAAACAAACTGGTTATCCATGACCGATCGGAAGGAAAGCCGTGCTCAGTAGAAGAGAAAGGGTTGTTTGAGAAGTAGTGTTTATGAACGGCGCGTTTCAGCAGACAAGTGTGAGGCTGATCGGCCGACGACTAGTGGGAGCAAGTCGATTGTTTGCTCCAACTATGGACGTCACAGTGGCCTCTTTTCAGGCCTCCGGAATAGTGCTGGTCCAAAGCGTCTGTTTGAACGTACTTTGGGTGAACACTGTCAAACAAAGGGCTGACTCTTCGAGGATCCGGTAATGGATTATGTCTTGTCCCTTGGCACTATGAGGATTGATTCTAAACAAGAGATCCTGAGCGTCGATTACGAATGAGTCAGCCGTCAGGAGTGAGTATTAGAATTTTCCCGATGGAAGACTCAGATGCTTACTTGTTGAAGCAACATTGTAGGTTGCTTAGTAGTATCCTCTAAATACCTCCGCAACCACCTGAGGTTGTAGGAGGTTTATAAGTCGGGAAGCTGCAAAGAAAGTGCTGAGAACTTGATTTCCCTTTGGTATCCCACGTACATGTAAAGAAAAACCGATAGGACTTTTGACTGTACCTGTTGGGTGTTTCGACGGATTTTCTGTTTGCACCGTTCCGTACACAGCGAAAGGCTTCCAGATCTTCCGGCACTTTTATTGGCTTCTGTTTGGGGAATAGACGAGAGAGTACATCATGAAGGCGCCTTATGATTCGCAGAAGCCGTGATCAGGAAGAGGACGGACACAATTCTGGAGGCACAAACGCATCTTCAACTTCGTGAGTGGCAGCTTCAGAAGACAGTTTTAGCTACCTCAGACAGAGGGTTGTGACCAGCGGTCACGTGGCTTCTCTGATGATCGTGGCTACAGCCGTCCTTTCTTGTTTGTCCGTCCTGCCGCACGATTCTGCATACGTCTGTTGTAGGAGGCCTGATGTGAACTCAGTGCCAGTTCCTCCTGTTGTGCAACTAATTGAAAGCAGATGCTGCTTGCTCATTTTCTGTCGACATCTCTATTATTCCACTTTCCAAGGTCGTTTAACCTGGGGATTCTCGAGCGTTGTTGAACGCACTCCAAGTTTCTGCGCACCTTTTGCGGGAGCCATACCAATTAAAACTCACTGGAGCAGCACAATTTTCTGATTGTTTGGTGGATAAATTCGTTGTCAGATTAATTACTACAAGAATGGGCGTGTATAACAACGGTATAATTATGTATTTTCTGATATAGCATGGTATATAATCACACAGGTAAAGATCAACTTCAAGTGCGTCCACTTGTGAAGTGATAATTTCGTACGTATATCCAAATGCATATATACATATTTACAACTGGCTACGCATTAATACATGTGGACTTGGGTCCACGTAATTATGGGTAGATGCGTATATTAGGTACCTGACCACATATAACTCTCTACTCATGAGAGGATCTGTACTATATGTATCCACGGAAATCGTCCTGCATTTTAATATGTATATGTTCACGTATGTGTCCTGCTAAATGAGTAAACGTCTGTGTATCCTCCATAGCACGTATCAGTGTGATAGATGCAAGCACCATTCTCAACAAAAGTATTTACACAGTTCTACTTGAAATTGATGTAACTTTTATTTCACTCGTTTTCCAGGCATTGTCGCCCGAAAGCAAACGGACTGTCACTTTTCGCCCGGTGCGTTCCTCAACGCCGCTGAGTGGGCTGGAGCTCGCCTCGCGTTACCTCTATTTCTTCTCTTAGTTGCTACCATTGGTCCCAGGATAAGCTGAAACTAAATAATGATTGTACTCACAAAAATTACTTAAAGTATATCGTTTGTTTCCAAGCCCTGACACCTTCGCTTAGTTCGACGCCGGTTGGGACTTTATTCCACATGGTCCCCAGGAAAGGCTTTCTAAATTGTTAATGGAAGTGGGTCTAGCGCACACCCACTTGTCCACTACGAGATACAAAGTTAATTGTGCTTGGAGACGTCCTAGTGCGTCGAGAACTGCCTTCTGGAAAGTTCAGAACGCGGTCTTTGGCACACGCTTTTGGAGGCAGTAACAGGTAAAGGCAAAGGTTAGTTAAATATGATCACTCGCTCCGGTAGTGGTTTGATGCCCACTCCGCCTACTGGGTGGGCTTCATTCGTGAAGGTCATATTAAGCCAGGAGTATTTCTGTCCTTCACGTTGCCTTGATAGGCAGTTGGGCGTGCTTTGTCCAAGCTTCCTCATGGTTCAACACTGCCAGAGGCTTCGGGATTCCGCTGTCAGGTCCCTCATGAGAAGCAGCTATATAGTTGGGTTTAGGTGCGTTAAAGTCATCCATAACAGAAAGGTGGGAGAAACGCTGGGCAGACGTGGGAAAGTCTAGTGCGCCAAGAGTGGTCCTGTCACTGGACGAGCTACAGGACAGCAAAAGTTACCTGACACCGACAAACAGTGTGTCACGAGCACGAAGTTGGAGTTCGATACAGTGTGTGTCGCGTTTCTCTGGGGAGGTAAATTCCCGCACTGCAGATGGCACCAGGGGCTCCTGGCTTAGGAAGACAATGCAACCTCCCATATGTCCGCGCGAGGAGTCCGTTCAATACAATAAGTATCCAGGGGAAACTCAGGTCCCCGTGAATGCAGAAATATGAAGGCCAGTGTAGTGGGCAATCTGCGATTTCTGGTAGATTGTTTAGAAGGCTCGGACAGTTGATGAACCCACACTTGATGGCCAGCTCTTCATTTGGCTAGGTGCAAGAAGAGATCAAGGAAAGCACGACAGAGCACTCCTAGTAGGGAAGGGGATGTGCAGACAGTACTGCAGCGAAGATTTCATCGCAGCCGGCTCTGTGGGATATTTCGTCCGCTTTTCTTGGCATAAAGTCGATGATTTTCGGATCGTCTCTGCTTTCAGAATTACCGGAAGGTTGTTTGCAGTCTTGCGCCTTCGAAAATTTGGGTAGGGTTTGGGATTAGGAGGGAACTTAAAACGGAACGACCCCATATTCAGTGAGAGCGCGTTCGAAATGAGCCCAGCAGAATCACTGAGTCTTGAAGCTTAGGAATGAAATAAGTTAAAGTGGGCGCGAACCAAAGTGATCGGTAGCCTAGTGGATAAATGGTGGTCCGTGCCACTTTTAAGAGCTACCCCTCCAGTTTCTTGCAGCTCCAAAGACGATTGGCCAACCAAGGAGACAGGGGCGGCCGTATCTGATGTGGGTGCTTGGGTCGATACATTTGGGGGCATTGATCATCTTCTGAGAGCAGAGATAAAGACTTTTACGTTAACTTGTGGTTTAGGGCCGGTTTTGATGTATGACATCGTTGGGACTTCCCCATTTTGAGCTGTGGCGAACACCACTGCCTTACGAACAACCGTTACACCTGGAAGGGCGAGCGCAATATGCCCATTCAGCTAGCTTGGCGCAGGCTTCACGTCAGGTGAAACTCTCCGTATTTCTGCCACACCTCTCTCTACCGTGACCATCTGTAGTGCACTGACACTATTAGACGTCTCGCAACTACATCTGAACGTGTCTAGCGTCTGCCCACTAGGGGAGGCCAGCAGTGCGACGAGTACGGTCTCGGACGGGCTGCAACCTCCACGAAAAGACAATTCATGCAGATGAATGTTTTTTTTCTGAAGAGCTCAACAGAGCGTACTGGTTCTCTCTGAGGTCGGTACACTTAAAGTGGTACCAGTGTAGGCACTTCTGGCACTGCATATCGTTCTGAACAGTCAAGCGGCAACCGGATCAGCCACGAACACACAATACCTCCGACCCACCAGTCCTGGTGAATCTCGTGCGTGTCACTATGTTATAGTCCGAGAACAAAGTCCGCAGGTGTTAACGGAAAAGAAGCAGAATGCGAAAAAACATAATGTAGAACCCAAATAATTCAATACGCAATGAATTAGTGTGTTATCCGATGACGAACAACAGTGATTTTTTGTGATTTTTTGATGCACTGATCACCATACAGCAAAACGTGGGTAAACAGCGACAGCAAGAAAATTTAACTCAACTTTCCAGTCATCCCAGCGGTCCAACCTAGTGGATAAAAATGGTGATTCTCCTCATTGTATTTCCTGGTGGATTTTTACACGAAAGTTAGCTCACTTCTAATGCCGGCGTCACATTCTCCATAAGAAGTGTGAACACACATAGACGATACCGCAGAATTGCAGACAAAATGAATCAACTAGGCAAGTAGCAGGATCCATAATACAGGTGAGCGTCTTGCACAGTTAACAACCTCCCCGACTTTCACGTTTTACGACAGACAGACTGACAGTTCAGACTAACTGTTTGTGTACCCACTCTTTCGTTTGCTCTTGTGGAGCAGTTTATATTGGTCCAACGTAAAGACAGCTTGCGAAACGAGTCTGAGGACACCACAAAAGGTGGTTGGGTCGTGGAGAAACACCCTCAGTCAAAAGTGCTGCCTTCGCCCATCCGGTTGAAAAGAAACTCCAAGTGAACACTTATGAAACCTTCATGTAGTTCAACGCTTGCCAGGTAGCCCACCAAAAGGCTGTTCAGATGCGGACAGTCTGTTCTACCGAATCCACCGGAATCAGGCGGGCTCACCAGGCATTATGTCGAAGGCTTATTGTTCAGGCGCTCTACCGCATGCGCGAATTCATCAGTCAAATCAGTAGACAAGCATGACGTACTGAACCAATTGTGCTATCGTCAATTGATTGACCAGTGGAACAGTACCTGCATAATAATTCCGACTGTTACATTGCTCCCCCGATTGATTAGTAGTGTCTTCACCGTTTTTTATACTGTCGAAAGCACACTGCACTTCCAAATCTACATAGGCCGCAGCGTCCGGAGGAGTAACACCCGAGGTATGCGGGTTGTCACTACTGGTAACACTACATTGTATGACTAGTTTTAGGCGATCAAAATGCACTACGGATGAGTGTACAACATTAGAGCCCTCCGCCTGTGTGTGATCTTGCTGAAAAACCAGGAGGAAGAACTGGGTTATGTAACTGCACCTGTTCTTCCAGCTGGAATGAAGTCCATTTTTAACTGCGATGATAACAGTCTTTTTAATGGTTCCGAGCAGGCGACAAACGCTCTTCGGCTAGCTGATCGGTTATCACCAAGCCTCGCCGCAGCAACATAGTAACAAAGAAGTTTCAGCACCTGCGATAGCAGAGTTGTTTTCTGAAGGCAATTTTCTGTTATATCCTCCCCGAACTATCGGGCCGAATCAGCTTTGGGAGTGTTCTTCCCTCCGGACCTCAGCAGTTCCTTTATCATTAGTAGATTGTGTTCCGAAGGCCTTCAAATAGCGCTTGGTCCACTTATCACGTTATCCGTCAGGCCTAAGACTGGGACAGTGCTTGATAAAAATTCTCATCTGAAATCCACACATCAAAACGTAGGCGGCATCTCAATCGAGCACTTCTTACAAGGACGAAGTGGACTTCGTCAAATGGACAAAACTAGGGCACATGTTATAATGGACCGCAAGCTTCAGGTGAAGGCAAGGGTCGCAGGTCTCTGCTGATAAGTTTATCTTCTAATTCGTTGAAAACTCAAGCAGTATGACACAACCTCAGAGTGTACTTCCTCGTATCTCATTCACGAAGCCTCATGGGTCGTGGAGAGATGACCTCAACAAAGTAACCAGCCCTCCGCTCTTTTTCATGCCTCCAGCTCACGCGCCTCTCATAATACCGGTAACAGAGTTCTTCTATACTAAATTGCGCAGTGGGGACGGCTTGATAGGGTTCCCATCCCCTCTCAAAAGGTACACAAATTATCGACTCTTCCGGCGTGTTCTCCGGAAGGTCCCACGTTTGCCCCTGTTCAACAGTCCGTGCAAACTTTTGGGGCTGGAAGACATCGAATCACCCGCCCAAAGTTCCGATGAAGGATGTGGGCACAAGAGCGTCGCTTACGGGAAAATATGGCCGCGCGTCTTATAGAGTAGCCGACTGCACCCCGAGTGGTTGTTAAGACCTACCTGTCGCAGAAGAGTGACCACTGCAAGTCAGCTGGCGTCCGACCTTCCATTTTCTCTCTTTCTCTCCAGAGCGCATTTTCGCGCGCCTTCATCTTTTTTCTCACGGAGTTAACCGAGGAATCGGCCTTTAACTGCATGTGTACAAACTGCTTCAGCCCAGTTAGTAAGCTTCCAGAAATCAACCCCTGTGTTTAATCATCAATATAGACAGCAACGCATAAGGGGTTCTGATGGTGCTTAACCGCCAAACAACCATGAAGTTGAGAGCAAAACCTGTACAAGAATGGAGAAAAGGGAAAGGGAACGACAATGGCCAATACAAATAGCTCCGTCTATATTCAAACATTCAGAATCAAGTGGCTCACACCTTGTAAATATGCAAGCGAATTACAAGTGAAAGTGAAACGTCAAGAGTCATATGGTTCGAACCCAATGCAAAACCACACATCTTTGCCCTCAAAAGCCTGGCTTTCAGCCGGTATCACTGAGGGTGCACTCAGTGTCCCTGGATACCCCCTTTACCATTGTGGTTCCCCCGAGGGTGAATTGCTTTTTAATCAGTCTTTCGACTCCAATGGTGACCAAGAATGTTCAATCCTCCCAAAGACGTGTTGCTCCGTGTGTACAATCAAATCTGTATGTGCCGCCTAAACCATATGCCGTCTCTCTTCATTCACCTTGTTCGAGTAAAGCACGTCGTCACCTTGATGGTCGTTCCCAATTCCTCACGATGCAACACCTTACAGACAACCTAAGGGACCTGAACTCTTTCCACACTGTCCTAAATAGGTGTGAGTGACGATTACCTGAACACACTGAATTCGTGAAAGACAAGGTCGTACACAAGGTTCGCATGGCCAAATTTTTTATTTAAGTATATACTTGATTGAGAAGGAATAACCACTCAGCACTTTCCTTAACATCGCCGGACAGATTGTTGGAGTATTCGAGTAGCACCATTCAGTTGTATACGGAGGTGAACCGCAAAAAACGCCCTAATCTATACTTACGAGGCTTTCGGTGGCCATACATAATAGATTGACGAGACGTTGAAGAACTTTTCATTAAAATGAATCCACATAGTGCGGTGGGCTCAGATAAGGTTCACCTTAGGATCCTCCAAGCGGCAGTTACTAAGGAAGAACTTTTACACAAGCTCTTTAAACAGACATTTCAGACGGGTATTCTCCTCAGTGCATGGGAAGAAGACACGGTTGAGAAAACCTTCAAGACAGTCAACCACCATTCCTCTGCTAGCAGCAAGCCAATCCGCCTCATTAGCATTTCCTGCGAGATGACAGAGGGCTGGCTTAAACTTGCCGCTCTTAGATACATCCTAGGGAGTGGTTCTCTTTCTTCTACACCGTATGACCTTTCTAAGCAATCATGCGTAACAATTACGCTGATTTTCATGGATAAGTTGGCGGAGGATCAATCCTCTGAGCAGACTGATAGTGTCTTTTTAATCTCTGGGGTAAAACCAGCGTCTAAGTTACTGAAGTTTCATAACTTCTTGGCGTGTTTCAGATCTCAAAATCGTCCAATTCTGACCGGAAATGCTTTTTAAATCTTCTAAATCTTCTAAAGACGTAAACAAGAAATGTGCGGTGGCTCAAGCGCATAGCGACTTACGGGAAACTGAGGAGAGGCTGTATTTCACCCTAAGCCGAGGAAATAATGGTGGAACATGATATAGTTTGAAATAATAAGCTTGAAAAAACATGCCTTTCACGATATTTGAGTGAAATGGAACCCAAAAGCTGGACCATCTTTCCGACGATGAAAGCTCTGTTGAACCATGAAGAATAAGTTTTTGTATAAAGCTGTTAACGCAAAATACGTTGGTAAACATTTACCAGCGTAGTATCATGTGCAAGAACTGGGCCAGCCAGCGGCATTTCCTTAGATATATTTAGCATGAGTAACCACTGTTTGCTACCGTGGTTATAAACTTTTCCATCTAGACATGGCATGCGCTGGAATGCTGACGGAGTGTCCTGCTGAACGGACGACATTAAGGAGCATTTTCCGCTCAAAAGATTGCAGTAATTCCGGGCGATTGAGAGCAAGCGATGTATTATGCTGAACCACCTGTGAATGCTTCATCTATCTTTCTCACCCTACGAGTGAAAGGAAGCAGTGTCCTGTGCTTAAACTCAAAGGTAGATGGATGTTGTCATATGGGGAATGTGACGCGAACTATCCACTTGAGGTAGGCGGAAAACGGCACATACTACCTCCGCCCTTCCTTAGCACGTAACGTGGCCGTCTGTTTGCGTGCGTTCTTGGTGTTGTTTCAGATGACTGAGGCAGTTTATCATGGATTCCTCACAATCTGGTTCACTAAATCTTATATCCGCAAGGTAACTGTGCAGGCATTTGTGAAATAACTCGCTTTTTTCAATTATATCAGGAAAAGAATCACCGCAGGCTACAGTGATTCGCGCATACTTTGCTAGTCTGCCAGCGACACATTGTTCACAGACCTGTATAAGTCAGCATCCACAATGTGTAGTGCGCGGGAATTGATTTTTATAACCGGTGGAGAAGTGCAGACGATTGCCGAAGTAGAGGGAACTGAGAGAATTCAGAAGTCAGAAAATGCACCTGCTAGGTTGCCGAGGTTGAAGGTGATTGCCAAGGAACGAACACTCAATTATATCCGCCATTCTAATGCATTCAGGGTGAACAATCACCTGATCGGCATCACAACTCTAGCTGTCTATCAAAGCAGGTTCACCAAGGTACTCATATGGCAATCCTGCTTCAGGTTTCTTCACCCATCCCGGCCGCTTATTGCTTGTGGGTGTGACAGTGGGTGATTCATAGAGATAAGCTGGTGCTTGTACGTTTTACTGTTTTGTTGGCGAAGGCAATTATGTTCTTATAAGAGGTCACCGCCGTGCGACAGATGCATTCATGTAGTTTTGCAAGTAAATGATGTAGGGCTTAATAGTGACGATAGAAGCTAGCTACTGCGAGAGACTGGAGCTGCCAGCCCAACGACCTTCGAAATGGCAAGCTGCATTCCGCAAGCCACCGATCATGAATAGGGGTGCGACCTTTGCAAACAGAAACAAACCACAGAAAGCCTTGTTGTAGGGGTAGGGGTGTTTCGGAAACTGACAGGTGTACGGAGAGTTCGTCAACAGAGTAAACAGGAGGTGGGTGGTTAATGAGGTCAATCAGTTCAGTGTCACACTACAATCAAGTACCCACTTGAACAATGGGTCTTGGCAAGCTAAAAGAATGGGGGTTGAACAGGGCAGGGCCAAAGCTTGAACAACATATTTCTGGACGCACGTGGGGGTTATCCATACGAATTCCAATGGCCTCTGCTGTAGACAGAATCCTGGTCGTCACCACTATTGACTGTGTGGCCTTAACTCGGTAGATTGGGAGAAATGCGTCCGTTACGCTGACGGCGTGATTTGAATTTACCAGGCGCGATAGTATGGCGCTGCTGACAGACTTCGTTATTTCACTGTTGGGCCAAGCTGGGTAGTGTTCCCGGATCCGTTCCGATGGGCGTCTAGTCATGCAGCTGAAATAACTAGTCCCACAAAAACAAGTAAATGAGTATACACAAAATGAGACAGAACTAGACACTTCACCTTCCAGGCGTGGGCACAAAACCAGATTGGACGCAAAGTGGAGTCGGAATCTGACGGCATAAAATGTTTTATTGACCGTGCTTATGAGCTTACGTGTGGTAGTTTCGGCTAGAGCATCGCCTTTGAACGGTGATTCGATGTTCACAGTTTTTAGCTCTGGTAGGTGCAGATGGTCTCTTTCACTCCAATGTTGCATGACCCTATCCATGAACATTTTTGGGGTAGCCATTCTGTATGAATATTGTGCGTATGAATACTAATTCTACTCTAAGAAAAAGTCTTAGAGTGCCACTCTTCAAAGAGTTGATTAGATTTTTCGGGGCGAGTGGTAAAAAACTGTTAAAGTAAATGCACTGATCATTTCAGGTATCTTTTCTGTGTATCGCGCGCTGAACTGAGCCCTCAGCGTGGTGACGCAAACTTACATCTAGAAAACCTGATTGGCCATTCATTCTGGTCTTCCACGAAAAATGTGAATTTTGATGTGCGAAGTTGAATGTGGCCAAGACGTCAGTTGGGTCTATGTTTTTATCCGGTCAGCGAAGGATATTGTCAAAATACCTCTCACGAAAGTTGCATTGGCGAACTGTTGAACTCAGCTGTTCGTTTTCCACTTTTGCAATGAAAATGACCGCAAACAGTGGTCCCAACGGCGATCGCTTTGCGACACTGTTCTTTTGTCAGCAAATTCCTTCATTGAACTTAAATTGTACGTTGTAGGTGCACAGATAAAGTAGTTGTTTTAGTTCGACCGATGGCATCTGAATGTCCATGCACTGTTCTTGACATGATCACACAGACACTCTATTCTCTCCCTTAATGGGACGTTGGTAAACAAAGGTTTGACGTAGAGAGAGGACATTGAATGCCCAGTTAAATTGGCTTCATTTATCGTATTCACGAATTCACAGGAGTCGCGCAAGCTGTGTTGAAAGTTTCCGCCTGACGGGATCTACTATTTGTGACAACCACTCAGGCGGTGGGTGGTATGGAGAGTTCCACATGTCCAAAATTAGTCTGAGTGTCACCCCAAGTTCGTGAATTTTCAGGTAACCCCTAGAATCTCGAAATCGTGGTTCCGATGGGGCGAATTCTTCAAATGTAGTTGAATAAACATTTACACTCTGTTTTGAACACTGTAAGGATTTTGATATCGCTTTCTTGGTTTGTGGCGTCTTATCCTCCTCCTTATCCATTTTTCGAAACTTGGTCTGATCATCTAATATGGTGCGCATTTCATTGGTGTAATCTGCTTTGCTAAGCAACACGACAATCGCATTCTTGTCAGGCTTAGAAATTAGTGTTATCACTTCTTTTCAAGTTTTCAGCTGCTACGATATGTTCTTTCGTGAGAAGTTGTTTGGAGGCCGGACTAGAGCGTGAGTACTGATAGCAAGAACTCAGTACTGTAGATTTCAGTAGCTTAACATCTAGCGTCGATATAGGATCGAGGTCCGAGAGCTGTGCGTACAAATTCTCAAACTGCACCTTTAACTCCAATAGTCTGGTTTTACGCTGTGAACAAAAGCATTTAGGGCCTAGTGATAGCACTTCGAGTAATAGTTTTTCCAGGTTCAAAGAAGAAAAACTGTAGACGTATCGTTCTAGATTGATTGGAATCTGACAGGAAGGCTTCGTTGGGATTATCTGTTTGAGCAACCTGTCCGGTCTCTTTTCACCTTGTTTGGCTGCAACAGATGCAGCTTAAGCTTTAAAATTAGACCGTTCCTCAGGTGTCAATCCATCGAGAACAGGCATTGCCTTCGCAAGATTACTTTCTGATTCATTGTGCACGCTGCGCGTGGTGTCATGTTTGTTAAGTGCTTGAAGCTGCAATGTGCGCCCAGAAACGTTTTGTTCAGGCTTTGGATATGCCCCAGCCAACCCCCCACCCTTTTGGCCCATCAAGACCTATTACTCAAGTGAGTGCTTGATTGCAGTGTGACAGTGAACTGACTGACCTTATTAACCACCCGTCTACCATTAACTTCTTGTGAGTTCGGACGGTGTTATTCAGATCACCTTTGAACCTGTGTTATACGGCATGAGGATGCAACTTACTCTCGCTGACTGTCTACAATAGACGTTCGCTCAAAGAGATAACGACTGCGAAAAGAACTCGTCTTTCGACGAACATCACAAACGAATTTTGTGCACGCATGCTCACGATCGGCGTCATGCACATGAAAGTAGCACAAGAGGATGTCGCACACTGGAACCACACGCGCTGTCCTCATTTAGACAGCCACCTCATCCACTACGATCGTCCTCACCGCAGTATGCTTACCCATCATTTCTCCAAAAATTTCCAACAGCCCACTTAGTGCAGCATGATTCTCACTACAAACGTATATCACGGGTCTGCTGTGTCCCATGCAATCTGCAGCTAGGAACTCTCACAACTTCCAGTTTCGGAAGTAGGAGGAAATTTTTCATGACACACCTGTGCCTTCTTGTCACGTGCGCGGCGTCAACATCCACAACATGCAGAAAACGTATGAATAGCTTAATTTGCGTTCTTTGTGCAAAGCAGATCCGCGTATATCTGAAGCCCTTATCCTGTATAGTGCGCACGACACCTGTCACACCGATCCCCGGCAGCACCTCCTACAGGTTCTCTAATGTTCGGTTGTGCATCCTTCATAACAAACTCACTTGACACTGTTTATTAACCTGCATCGAATGATCCTAATGTCAGCGGTTGTGATAAACTTTTCGCAAAGATCCGCTACATATTGCTTACAATGAGCAGTTGGTGTGTTGTACCCACATAAGTTCCCGCAGCCTTTCAACTCACTGTCGGCGGGTCCACAACTTGTAGGATTGTAGGGTGTGCTCTAACTTGGGAGAGCTCACAAACAGAGGTATCTTTGGACCGCATGTAATCGTGAGCTGCAACATGCGTCACCAGAAACGAATTGTTGAAACTAGCACGAACTAACCAACTAGACAAGTTGTGCACTCCCGCATACACTCTCAGGCTTTTCATGCTCCATACGACGGTTTTCAGGCAACAACGCAGCTTACCTTATCGTACTTTAAAAAACGCATCGACTTACTGCTCTTCTTCACAAATGTGAATAATGCCGAAATCCTCCGTGTACCTATAAGGATACCTCTGGAACCATGAAGAGATACAAAATTGACGACTCTTAAACGTTGCTTCGGAAGCTGCAGTGTAATCCATTTCGCAAACATGACACAGTATCCACAGTTACTGACAAAATGAATAATATTTGCATCATCGTATATATACATACATATATATGGGTCATTTCGACACCGATGTATCAAAACGCAACCGCTGCCACACGCGAATGACAATAGCAACCCTACTGTAATAGACAAAACGCCACAGTTGTATAGATAGATAATGCATTTCCGGTTCCTGAGAAAGTAAATGGCTCCTGATGATAGACTGGACGAGTGACTGACGGAACCCCCAAATTCGACGGTCGTTTGTATATATTGTTCATGCTTTTCGTTAGGTCACTTCTACACACGGACTCGGGAGAAAGTGAAAAGCGCGAATCAAGCAAGGCCTGACAGAAACGATTCCTCACCTTCACATCGATAATCTCTGCCCCCAATTTAACAGCACCGCTGCGCGTACCAGCCCCAAGTTGAACTTTCTCCATGTGAATCCGGATAGTGAACCTAGTTTTGAAGGCAATCAACCACTTTCTGCTGCTGCGTAAGGATCTGTCACAGTCAGTGTGGATGGAAAAAAGCCTGAACCGAGTTTGAGAGCTACATAACGGCTGCTCATCATCAGCCACCTTCTGCATAACTTCGTTTCTCTCTTGAGATGCCAAATAACTCATGTACCCCTTCCACATCACGAATTCCATTTTGTAAACCATCCAAATGAGAATCGCACGATCAAACATGGACGGTTTCAACCAGAGCGTCGGGGCGATTCCAGCATATAAGGAAGGCGTCAAGCTCTCCCTGAAGGGACTTTGGTGGCACCACAGCCGACTGCTGGCGGCTCTCAGCAGACGTCGAAGAGAACTTCTAATCAGCCAGAAGTGGACGAATGACGATTGTTATTTTGGAAAAGGCCGCTGTGCGGAATTCCGGGGTTCGCTTGCCAGGAAACAGATCCTGAACTGAATAGCCCAATTCCACACACACTTCCGCCACGGAACCTTACCCCATTTCATACAAGACGATTACGGTTTGGAGTCTCATGACTTTGTCGACAATTCGTGTCTCACCTGGCTGGCCACCAAAATGCGCCTCCCAACTCGTGGCTGTCACCTCTGCCTTTGTAGGTTTCACTCCGTGATTGCATAGACGGTTGTAAATAAGTTTCGTCTCTAGGTCGTCTATTTGAGCTTCCACCCACTCATCCGACATAGGGACTTCCAGCGTGCCGGCCAGTACGAGGGGTTCCTAAGAAGATAAGCAACCCCATGAGATCTAGTGGGCCGGCGGGATAGTCCGTTGGCCTTAGTATGCTGTCATCCTGGGCGGTGCTGGCATTCGGAGTCAAAGGCTTGTGGCTGCTCCTACCAACGTACCACCTGACCTTTGGGCTCTCGAAATTCTTTCGGCCAAGTTGAGGCTCGATGGTCCGGCCGTACCACGAATCGCTTGCTCAGTAAATATGACGGAAATATTTCAGAGAAGTCAATATAACTAACATCCCTCTCCTTGTTGTATAGTAATTTCCTCCGTGCTTGTTAAGGGTTTTACTAACATAAGCTATCACGTGTTCCAATCCGTCTTCTACAGGATGTGGAAACACGGCAGCGACGCTGATAATGCTTGCGTCAGTATCAAGAATAAATGCGCTCGCCGTTTTCGACTTATCCTGGGAGGCTAGGATGGGTACGGAAACTAGAGCCCGGCTAAAACGATGTAGACGTTCATCTGTCCATTCTAACTTTTGGCGTTCTTCTGTAAGCTTGTACAACGGTGACGCAATTTTTGCGAACCGGTAAACGAACAGGCGGTAATAGGTTACCAACGCCAGAAACTTCCTCATTTCCTCCGTTGATATTGATACCGGTCAATCCGGAACGACATGTATCTTCGTAGGGTCGCTGCGTACACCAGAAGCCCTCATAACGTGTCTCAGGAAGTTAACTCCAGTCTGTAACAAATGGCACTTCCAGGGTTTTAACAATAATCCTGTATATATGACACAGTACAGCACACAGTCTAAATTATCCAAGTGCTCTTTCAAAGTTCGTCCATGGACGATCACGTCATCCAATTACATAAGACAATTATTCGCGATAACTTCCCTCAACATCATGTGCATGTCTCGTGGGAAAGTGGCGGTAGCGCTACCCAGTCCAAATGGCATTGTTTCGAACTAATACAGTCCTGCTGGGACGGCAAATGCTGTCTTCTCTCTAACAACTTGTCATTATCCAGGGACCAAGTGTCTTCAGCGTGTTATCTGTACGTGGAAGCGGAAAAATATCCTTTTGTGTCACACCATTTAACCGTTGGTAGTCTACACAAAGTCTCAGGGATCCATCCTTTTTCTTCGCCAGTACGACCAGCATTGCCTATGGGGACTTGCTTGGACTTATACCATTATCTTTCAACAGTAGTTTGATCATATTGTCGAGCGTTTCGCGACACTGCAATAGAACTCGTCGTGGATGCTGTCTAGTTGGTTACGTGGGCCCCGTGTGAATTCGACGATCGGGCACTTTGATCCTCCGGAGGGTCGTCCCTTCTCAGGCTAAAGCTGCCGCATGGTTGATAATTATCGAGTGAAGTTGAGAGTGGCTGCTCGCTGAGGTAGATTGCTTTGACGTTGATAGTAAATTAACGATCTGGTAATTCAAATCCTCTGGTAATACGTGAATTAATCCCACGCCCCAGTGGGTTTCGATGGCTGAGGGAAGTTCATTACTGCCACATCTGAACAACTGTCTATTAGATACTGACAGTGCGCTTGAATCGTCTCAGAAAATCACATCCTATGATCGCCTCTTGGGGTATTTGTTCTGAAACAGCAAAATCTTGAACCACCGAAAAACCGTCACTGACAACCGATTTTCGTGTCACTCTCAACGATCTGAGTACGGAGACACTTGCCGCTTTCGTTTTCCGGTCATCGTGACGTCGATCGAACTCCTGAGTGAATTCTGGACGCAACAGCTGCACGAGACATCCGTATCTAGCAACGCACTCATTACATCCAACCCTAGACGTACGTTTTTGCACGGCACTGAATCAACTCTAGGTGCGTTTACAGACGAAGCTTGAAAACCACAGGAGTCGGAACACCCACCGGTTATGTATTCCTAGCGGTTGCGCTGGCGTCCAATTTATGACCACCGTCCCACTGGAGGTCTTACGCTTCAGCGATCACTCGGCACAACAGCACCCCGTGGACTTTTATGAGCCCCTGATGAACGTCGGATGTCGCGGCCCAACTGCGGTGAGTCCCAGTAATGTACGCGTACACAAATCTCCAATGAGATCAGTGTGGTCTGGAGTTTCACTACCATGCTATTGCCGTCTCGCCCTGGGACTAACTTGGTTGCTTATGCGTGCGAACGGGCCAGACGGATTGCGCGTGATAAATCTGCAGGCGACTCCTGGATGAGGCGTCGTCAAGTGGAGAGGTCTTGGATGCCCTCGAGGAACCTCTCAAACACCAACAAGTCCTTTGCGTCCTTCAGAGCATCCGGAAATGCCCGCGCGACTAACACCCTAGCTGTTTGGTATAGCTATCCACAGTCTCTCTGAGTAGCTGCCTGTGGTTCCGGAACGTCGTCCGTGATTCCGCGTGATCATTGGATACAGAGTAGAACTCCTCCAGTTTGCTCAAACTTGCTGCAACTGCGGCTTTCGTAGGTAAATCAGGGGCCACCAACACCTTCTGGACACTGTCATTCAACAGACTCAGGAGGTGGGGCTCTTATGTTTGCAGAGCATGAATCCACTTTCCGCCGTCAGAGAGCGGGTTGTGTCTGAGTCGAAGGATGGAGGGAGTTTAATAGACGGCCCGTGAAAGTCCGCGAATGACAGTCGGTAACCCTCTTCAAGTGGGTTGATAAGAGGTTAAAACTCGTCTGTTTTAGTCGGGTATCACACCCTTGTCGCCATTTCTGTAGTGCCTAGAGCAGATACAAGTTCACAGTCGACTGATCATGGGCTGAAGCGTAGAGAGGAGCCTTCAAAGAAAGGATGTTCAAACAGTGGAGAAGGCACATAAATAAGAGGAGTGGGAGGTCTTCAGTAACGGACGGTCGGCCTATTCATTTGGGGCATTTTCATGGCCTTTTGCAACACCCATTTTTTGAATAGCAGCAAGAGAAGAAAGACGAATAACAACACTACAAAGGTAGCGTGTTTTCGCGACCACACAACCGAATTTCGAGAATAACGTACGACAAAGCCGTTTATGATCAACAGCCATGTAGAACAAACTGATATGAGTCAGTGACACAGTTCTCTGCGATTTTAACTTCTGCATCAAATACCAAGCCAAGAATTCGGAGTATGCGGTGAAAAAAACTCCATACACGGTAACTCCGTTGGCCTACTTCCTTTATTGGTAACAGGACTTTCAAAGTAAAAACCGGTTCGGGCCTTTTATCTCCATCCCCATTCTTTGTGGGATTTTCTCGAGGATCGGTACTTGGTCCACTGCTCTTTCTGACCCACATTAAAAACCTTCCGAGCTTATTTCTAGCAAAGCCCTCTTTACGTTGATGACTTAAAAACCTGGAATGCGTGTGACTCCAATGCATTGCAGATTGACGTTGACCGTATTAAATGCTGGTCGGATGACTGGAGTCCCCCTTTAAACGACAACAAGTGTGCACAAATATCGCACGGAAGAGACTTGGGGAACCTATTCTTGATACACAGTGCATAAAGTGTAATAAATATCGTGAAAGAACCTAGGGAGTTGGCTACCTTCTAGTTTATCCTTCTCTTCTCATCACAAGTTGGCCGCCAAACGGGGATTTGTGACTCGGATGATGAAAAGAGCCTTCCTCTGCATAGACAAGCACGCATTTCACATGCTTTATGGAGCCTACATAAGACCACTGCTCGAGTATGCCAATCAATTCGTCCGCACCGGTTTGAAGAAGGACATACTCGCCATTGAACGTGCCTAGCGAGTAGCCACCAAAATGATCACTGGCTTGCGGCATCTCTCCTACGAGTCTCGCCTCCAAATTCTTGATCTTAATCCACGTGAGTTTCGAAGACTCCGGGGCGACTTAATTCTTGCACAATTTCTCCTTAGCACTGGACGCGTTGAACAATTTTTCACCCCAGTAGGTGATAACAATAGAAGAGACCACGACAAGAAGCTCTCTAAACTTCGACATCGGACCCTCCTAAGACAACAGTTCTTCTCTTATGGAGTCATCAACTACTGGAACGACCTTCCACTGGAGATTGTTAGCTGCTCTTCTAAGGACCGTTTCAAAATGGTATTGGGTTCCCACCTACTTGATAAATCGTTAAAATAGCCATTTATTATGTTCTGATGGATTGTCGTTTTACCCTGTTCATGGTACACTCTATAGCCTCCAACAGCGATCCCTAGTACCACACTAGAACACTCAGCCGTTCCCTCAGTCATCTTTGAGTGTTCCTTTTGGAACACTCACCGGACTTTACAAAACGTGTGAGCAGACCTGCACCACTCATGTGAATTTTGTTTTATCGAACCACTTCACATTAATGGTTACCGCGCCAAGGGACTAATTTCAGCCACCTTGCTTAACTCGTCACGTGGAAAATGAGCACTAAGGAGTCGAAAAGGCCGAGGGGTTGCTTGCGTGCAAGCGTTTACCGTTTGGCCAAACTAGCGCGCCAGAAGCGTTCTGGAGGCAACTTCAAAACACCCACGGCTTTTGTGTCAGCGGAGGAACAACTGATTCCTCCAGTTTTGCAACACTTTCAGGGTAAGCGATATTTTCTATGTGAACTCAAAAATCCAGACGAACGTTTACTTGCAACCACTTATTTGGTCTTGGAAAGTGTAACAGGAGATTCCCTAACGGAAGCAAGGTCCACTGAGAGGTTGAATGTGGACACGGTAACCCGTTTTCTACTTGATTACATACACATGGTGTGCCTTGGAATGATGAAGCGTTTGATGAACCTATGGAGATCGGGTCCAACGGAAAGGAAAATCCGTCTAGGATCATCTCAGATTACTCAGTTGAACAGTATTTTGACGAGACTGAGAGGAGCCCTGACTTGTGAGTCCCCCAGGAAATGTCGAGCAACGGTGGACTGCGACCGATGGATTGTAACAAAATTTCGGCAATTCCTGTTTTACCCCGGTCCAGTGGTGTTGAAAGGAGTGGTGGATGACAGAATCTACGAAAACTTCTCAAACGTTCCAGTTTCTATATGCCTACTCTGCTGCCCAAAGCAGTGTCTGCACTATGTGGATTTCGTGGACTCCTCGTCGTTTCAGTCCGCTGCTATCTACGGTGAATCGGAGCTTTTGTTCAACTTCCACTGTGTCAGCCACTTGTGTGGGGACGTCAGACTGCAAGGACCACTGGACTCTTATTCGACGTTTCTATTTGAGTCTTACATGAGAACTTTGCGCGGTTCCGTACGATCGCCAGATATGCTCACTTCACAAATCTTCCGACGCATAACGGAAAGGATGAATGTACAGCTGCCAGATGACAGTGCACTCGTGGATGATGCAAAGGCAACACTCATTCCTATAGCAGCGAACAAACAGGGTAGATTCATTCACGAAGATGTATTGTACTGTGACGTCAAGCCGAACAGCGTGGTGTTGGTGGATGGACTACCCGCGGCAATCACCAGCTTCTCTGGAGGACGCATTCGCATGCAGCGTGTTGCAACCTGTTGCGAATTTTTGGACAAGATGTTGCCTTCCAGCAGGCTCTATATTTTCCTGTGATTCCGTATGTGCACATCCACTTGCTGGGTGGACCGTGAACGTATCCAGTTTAAAGGACTGCTTCTACCATTGAAGGACAGTTTTGTATTTTACCCAGTAATGCACACCTGGAAAGTTGTCCGTGAAATAAATCTTACTTAATTGCATTCTTTTTTCTTGAGCAAGAACACAAAGCTTGCGCCAATGAACACTTCCATTTTCAGATGTATCAGGTTGTGGAGTTCGGTGATGATAGCGTGATGATAGTGCATATGTCGTGGATTATGCAGCCGGGGTTTGCGCTCTGGCTGGGATTGGCATCTACAAGGCATCACCATTCGCTCTTGAATGGAATGACAGCACCCACTGGTTCAAAGCTGTACAAAGTCAAGACGAATCGCGCAACAGGTATGCGCTTTTGATTTCCCTAACATTTTCTAGATGACTTGCAACTGGCTTACAGATACCAACGAATACTGGAACAGTTGTCAGACATACCATCGTCTTACGCCACGGATATAATGGATCGCGGTGACAAACGTAAGAGGTACAGTGAAATCGCATTACGTCACATTTGCAGACAACCTATCGTTCGTTCTGACTTCACGTATGAAGTGGAATGGAAACGGAAACCTCCAGTGCACGGCGTCGATATCGACTATTATCTACCACCACCACAATTGGAGAATATGTTCCATGCATCTCCATCTAAACCACGAAAGACATTGGGGTCACTGGTGAACCTGCTCCCTTTCTCTAGCTCTATTGCTTCCAGGTATGTCAATAGTAAAATGTCAATCAGTACGCATTTAGCTCCACCATCGCCAGTCCTCCAGCAGCACACAGTGAGACAGTGCGCAAAAACGACACTACCAAAGAAGTGAAAGAGTTGGAAGGTAAGCCCGTTTAATACAAATGATCACCGTGTTCACCAGGTGTAATTGAGAACTCAGTTCTCCAAAACATCCAAATCCACGAGGAGGTGCATGCCCTGCGGCTGGAAGTAAATGCACTGCTATTCCAACATGCAGCTCCCAGTAAGTTATCCACCGCACACTTCCCCGCGCGATTCCCGATGTAGTCCATAGGGGACATGCAACTGCTGACTGTGAAGCTGGAAGGAACAGAAATATATACTCAGCTGGTATGTTCCATTTTTCCGATTCACAGTACGCAGGTGACCTTTCTCAGCAGTGTCGGCGGCACATTCATTCAGGGACCACTCGGGGAACGTTCAGGGAGCACTCAAGGAACGCTCAGGAAACACTCAGGGAACGGTCGTGCTACTAGGATGTAGCACGTGCTACATCCTGTTCTGAATGACTGTCTTCCAGGTCAACACAAAAACACTAGTAATTGAAACGAACAAACTGACTGGATACGGGTCGATTGGGCCCCCAGCCGCAAAGCGGTGTACGAACCACTAAGTCGCTGAAAAGCAACAACGGTCTACGGCTAACATCCACCTATATTATGGTGCATGTTTGAGTTCGGTATTTTCCCCCTTTCATATTATCTCGTCGAGTGCGTCAATTGTACAAGTATATATATATACATCCAAATTAGATTTCCCGTTTGCATTCGCCCGATCGCTGTGAACATTAGGAAGACTCAGCCGGAATTTTCTTCCGTATCATTAATCACGTTGGCTACTCCCGTTTTTGGGGATCTTGATCCAGAGCTGTGGTTTTTGGTGTTGGAAGTAAAGTTAATCAACCGGCGTACAACAAGTGATCCAGGCAACTTCTCGTATGGTATACCACGTCCTCCGTGAGTTGTGCTGAACCTGGTTACATTGCTATAGCGATATCTTACTAGGCTCAGCAACCGATCGTTGTGAGTAGGCTAAGCAAACGGTTCTTAAAATACACAGCCGTCCGATAAAATGCGTCCGGAACAACTATTCCGACGGTTATAGTTGGGTGATACGAAGCCATCGGTTCTTCTTCGAGAACTGAAACATGCAGTAGGTAAATCACAGTTGCCAGGGGCTCTTGCGAGAATTGTGAATGCAACGACTGTCTGAGTATAAACAGGACTATTATTTGTGTTACCCTCACATCCGTTGGGTGACCTAGCGGCTCCGACCGATGCAATGTATGAACGCTTTCGAGGCACGGCGCCGTCGCCATCATTTGGGCAGGTAGTCACTTCCAACAGTCCCGCAGATAATTTGTTGGCCACAAGGGACGCTGAAATAGCAGTCCTGTGCAAGGCACTCACGTGTGGTGAACCCAACCCCTTGAAACCAAACGCCGAGACAGCTCAGTTGCGACGTGAACCAATGGATCTTCGTGCCAGCGTTCAGCGTGCTAGGTCACCATCCAGAATTCCTTCGACGCGTGCCCGACCACCGCCCGGATTAAAGACTAGCGATCTCTGTTGGTACCATGAGACGTACGGTGGAAACACTAGATAATGCCGATCACATTGTAGCCGTCATGGTATTAGACGTTTAAACTAGCAGGCCAGCGTGTTTTAGGGACGACAGCTACAGGTCAAGCAAATAACAGTCAACTTTTATTTCGGAAGGATTGCACCTCTAGAATGTACTTTCAGTCGATACAGGAGCGGAGGTTAGTGTCATTCCGCATTCGGTAACGGATGCACGATCAGAACCTGGCACTACGCTCCGAGCTGCGAATGTGCGTACAGTAGAACCTTCGGTCGTCGACTTTTGAGCTTAAACTTTCGTCTTCGACACGATTTTTGCTTGGTTTTCCTTGTAGCTGGTACACCTTTCCCTATTATTGGTGTTGACTTTCCGATAAGCTCCAAATTGCCCGGGACGAATATGAACATGTGCTTCAACTCAGCATTTTCCGTCCACATATCAGACGAGAGGCTTCGCCGTTGCACATGATGCCCACGAAGACTGATAACGATTGGCGCCTTTGTGGTGACTGTTGAGCATTGAACAACACAACCCCTGCCTATAGGTATCCGATTCTTCACATTCAGGACTTGACTTGATATTCACCAAAATCGACCTAGCCGCGCTTATAACCAGATCCCTGTAAACTCCGAAGACATCTTGAAGACAGCAGTCATAATACCGTTCAGACTTTACGAATTTTTACGTATGTCGCTTGATCTGAGCAACGCTACCCAGACTTTCCAGCGTTTCATTTACGGCGTGTGTCGTGGACTGGACGGTATTTATCCGTACCTGGACATCTCGGTGGCTAGTTCATCAGAGGAATGACTCTACACGCACTTGCGTTCATTATTCTCTTGTTTGTCGTATCATGGGGTGAATATACACCTAGCTAAATGACCGCATAACCTTCCTGGGTCACATAATATCTATAAGCGGGATTGAACCTCACCTCGACAAAGTGCAGGCAGTATTGGACTACCCAAAACCCACATCGTTCAAACACCTTTGCCATCTCGATGGTTGAGTAAATTTTTGTCGCCGTTTCATTGTTATTTGTGCCGACCTGATGCAACCGCCCACCAACCTGCTCAGAAGTATGGTGTGCTCATTGCAATTTACATCGATCGCAAGAAAGGTCTTAAGTTAAAAACAGCCATCGCCAATATGCCATCGCTGTCACATCATCATCGGTCCGCTCCTTCAGCGCTAACTGTGGATGCATCAGATCTGGCTGTAGAAGCGGTCCTGCAGCAGCGACACGGTGACGACTGGTGTCCAGTAGTATTTTCCTCTAAACGTTTACAACCAACCGAGTCGCGATATAGTGATTTCTTGAAGAAACTGCTGGCGATATGTCTCGCCGTCTACCATTTTCGACGTCTTCGAAGAGACTATCGTCTTCATGGGCCATAAGCAGCTAACACACTACGCTCGACAACCGACAGTTATTCACCCGGAAAGACCCGGCACCTGGGTTATATCGCTCAATTCGCGACCGATATCCGTCACATTTCAGGCGTTGCAAACCAAATCGCCGATGCTGTCTCGCGCATCAATATTGCAACGAGCACGACAGACAGCTCAGTCGATTTGGCAGTGATCGCAGCTGCCTAGGACGACGATCTGAAGACAGAACAACTTCGTCGGTCCAGTTCCTTTAGTCTGGAAAGCGTTCCCATGAATTCATCCGAAGCGATGATTACTTGTGACACTTTACAAGATAGTCCTCGCCTATTTATTCCACTGGCTTTCCGCTGCCGAATTTCCCATACGTTGCACGACATGTCTCACCCAGGCACGCGCCCAACGATCAGAATTGTCACTGAGCACTTTGTGTGGTGCAGTGTAAATTACGACGTCCTCACATGATCTAAAGCGTACATGCACTACCGATGGCTTAAAATTGATCGTCATACGCGTGCCCCAGTGAGCGCTCTCACAGCCCCTGGTGAGTGTTTCTACCATGTACATCTTGACATGGTCGGACTTTTGCTATCCTCGAATAGGTGTACGCATATCTTGACATGTGTAGACAGATTTGCACATTGGCCAGAAGCTATTCCAATTCCGAATTGTTCGTCGCAAACCGTCGCACAGAAATTCTTGGGACGTCCGGTTGCCAAATTTGGTTGCCTCGCTGTAGTGACCACCGATCGCGGGTCACATTTTGACCTATTTAGTGCGTACGTGCACCAAATTAACGTTTCCTCAGGTGTACGCAGAAATACCAGACGTGAAATGAAAATACAGGTAGTTGCGGAGACCAAAAATATATTATGCGATAGTTACAAATGGTCTCGATCAGCGCTAGACGACACCGATACGCGAAATAGCTAGGGAGGCTAAGGATCCGACCGTCGAGCGTGCGAGCAAGCCGGAAAAGCGGCATCTGGCGCGCTTACGCTGACAAGCATGCAAACGAACAAACGCGATCTCATGCATCACGCAGACGGCAGGCAAAGATCCTCAAGATCTTATGTACAGTGTGAGTTAAGATTTTAGGAGGGATTTTACACATCGTACAGCAAGCAGACCAGGGGTATCTCCAGGTCACTACACCTAGCCTTCGCATCACTTCAACGCGCCAGGCTGTGGTCAACTTCGCACAATGGCTTACCACCCGGCAACCAACGGAATAGTTGAACATTTTCATCGACAGCTGAAAAGTTCGCCGTCCGTTAGCAACAACCCTTCGTGGCATGGGGTTTTGCCATTAGTCTTGTTAGGTATCTGACAGACTTGCATGCCACCTCCGGGTAGTTAGTCTATGGGTGCTCCTTACGGAGAGATGGTTGCCCCACGCGCAACGGGACCCATCAACTTCGCGGATTACGGTGAGCGGTGGGCTCGACACGAGACGACTCCGATCGACCCCACCAAGCTTGTTTCATAGTGCGCTCATCACAGTAGACATAACGAAAATTGACCTGAAAAATGATTTAGATATCTGAATGTCGTCTAACTTATCTTTTGTATCCGGTCACTAGATGGCCGCAAAGAAGGTGTTCGCCACTCTTGGAGTGGTGAAGCAGAGCCTTCCCGATCTATGAAAGGTGTTTCAGACACTACGGGGTTTGTGTAGGACCGCTGCGTGGATACGCCAATCATGTCTTGTATATTGGCTTGAAGCGGGACATACTCGCTGTTGAGTGCGGTAAGTATGGTAGTTGGGTGAACATACAAACCTTCTAACTCCTTTTGTTAACCGATGTAGTGGAGTAGCTATCTCTGCGAAATGGCGTATTAATCATCGACAATACCCTAGAAGCCTCACACATCTGTTGATCCCGTCAGGTGAATTCGGCGCTCGCCACACTTGAACTTCACGAATTTTTGCAGTCACTGCTAATCCCATTTTGGTTAATATCATGTCCTAGGTAGTTCCTTTTACCTTGTAACAACTTGTATTTCTTGGGGTTCGGTTTGAATCCAGCGGCTGACAACCGATCTAGTACCAATGCCAAATTCTTCACGTGTTTCTCTAACGTGCAGCTATGGGCAATAACGTCATTCAAGCGCGCTAAGCGATCTGCCGGCGCTACATCTTGTAATACAGACGACACTGACCGCTGGAAAGTCGTAGAATCGTTAGTCAGGCCAAGTGGCGTAGTTCGTATGAGTTCCCAGGTGCGATGAACGCGGTGTTCCTGCGATCTCTGGAGTGTACTTTTACTTGCTAGCATCCCGTGGCCAGTTCCAGTGTAGAGAGCTACTTAACGCCTTCCATAAGCTCCAGCGTAACGTCAATTATGGGTATTGAGAATTTCTTTTTGGGAGACTGTTTGAACGACGATAATCCACACAGTTGGAGTAAGCCGTCCTATTTTTTTAGCTGAATTACGTTCCTTGCCTACATATAATCAGTCCTGTCGGATACCCGATCTCAATATTACGCAAGCAAGCGCTGGGGTGATTCACAACGGAATCGAATCTCCTATGTTGATGCACTGTCGCGTACGAATCGATCTAACCGCCTCGTTCGAAACGTTCCGACTTAAGGAACGGAGAAGTGAATCCACTTGCACTTGAGAGTTTTTAGTTTCTGCCCCCAGCTACTACAATTCTCGGCCCGTTTCCTTTGTATAGGGTGTACCTGACGGTAGCTTGATCGCCCATTTAGCTATTGCTGAGACCTGTCGTCGCAAACCAATGGCACATCTTGCTCTAGCTAGAAGATCAAAATCGATTATTCCATCCCAAGGAGTTACATCAGAAACACACTTCGTTTGACCTATTCTGCTACCTTGATGTGCTGGCCAAGCTTGCGCAATGCATCGATTCGGAGGCCTATGTTGACTAGAAATTCAGTCCTACCAGATGTGACCTTATCAGACAGGCCAAAGGGGAGCAGTCAGACGAGAAACAGACACTCAGGGTTGTGTGTCACACAACTGATTGTATGGGAACGCTTGGGCACTGAGGCACGATTCTATTAGCATATAGCTGGGTTATTTTTATAGTTACGGAACTGTTGTCTTCCTAATAAGACAGAAGCGGGCTAGAAAAGGTACCCTCAAACACAACCCTCCGATCGCCCAGCAGCTGACCATGACCGCCGGCGTATCACACGGTATGGTCGAAGACCATTCGGTATCACTCAAAAGCGCCATGTAACTTCGAATACATCCACGACGCACAGATCTAATCAGAACCGGACGGTGTCGTCTTGTCTACTGCGCCGTCGGGCTTGGTAAGTCTTAATGTCGGTTGAATCAGAGCGTTGTGCTACTGGTTTCGGTTAGTCCTCCATGAAAACCCCGTCATCTGTAATCCTGAGGGTCAGGCGTTGGAGCCAGAGGCTCGGGGTGGGGTCCCTCAGGTCAACCCTTTAGACGATCGGTGACTGTACATCCATTACCACCTTTTTCTATTTTGCCCCCCCATTTTTTTGCCTACCGTGTGCCCTCTCAAACTGAAACAACTGGTGCCCACTGGCGCTTTGAACGTTCGCACTCCCTTACAAAGAGGTCAGCAAGCTGTCTTAGCGAACACTGTTTCACTCCTGGAGCTTGATGTGTGCTAGAGACGTGAGTCTATGATTCTAACAGCGTCATTAACTTGAGCTCACCGCTAGATCACCTCTTGTCGAAGCGCTCCTCTCTCAGGTTCCTCGATGGCACTGAAGCCAAATATCATGTTTATGTTGGAATGGGAATCACAGCGAGTTCAATGGCAGAGCATTGTTTGATGGATTATATCCTTGCGGACAGTCGTTTGTGCACTGTCAGACTCAGTACAGCGGTTAAAGTCTGTCAGCGCAAATCACAAACACGTCGTTTATTCGCTATATCGACGTACCTTGCAACGGATGGTTTTTCGGATGCTGCTGGAGGTGCGTTCTACTACGTCTCTTCGACCTTTCCAAGTAGGCAACACTCTGACGTTATCATACTAGTGGGTGATTTGAATGCTCAGCCTGGTCGTTTTCTCTAGAAGAGACGCAGCTGAGAGGTATGTTTCGTGTCCGGGCACAACACACTTACAGTGGAGACAAACCGCTGCGGCTATGCACACCTCAAGATCTCCATATTTTCTGTCTCGCATTTCAACACAGGAGTAGGCATTTTGCTATGTGGAGACCTCCCTGTGCTTCCCGGCCGTGAACACAGCTCGATCATATAACAGTCAGTTGTAGGTGGTTGTGCATTTTGGAACATCCACCTGGACTCGGATCATGTTGTGAGTGTCCGCTTCGTTTTGACATCTACCCAGAGGTCATACGCTCGTAAATGCAACATACTCAACTGACATTTGAGCAAGGCGAGTTTGTAAGACGATTAGCAGGAGGTGTTGGTAAATAAATTGCCTAGTTCGTGCCAGGTAAGAAAACCTAACGAACACAGAGAACAAATTGCAACAGCTATGTAAACTTGCTATGAAGAGACGTGTTCCAAAGGAGCTGTACGGTTGCGACAGATTTTTGTTTCTGTCACGTCGATAAATCTTGTGAACGAGTTTTGGTCATCATCATCATCATCATCAAAACAGCCATGAGCCTGACCAAAAGGTACTGTGGCTCGGGCCGCCGCTCACCTCAACAGTGACGTGGAATATCCTAGAAGGAAAGAGTACTACGAAGGACAAAAA